>JAMPIV010008933.1:825000-1042997 GCA_024509875.1 Oreohelix idahoensis | reverse complement strand
AACTTCCCTATCTGCCTCCAATGCCTTAGCCTCTTTGTCAGCCTCAATCTGCAGCCTCTTAAGTTCTTTATCAGTCTCAATTTGTAACCTCTTCTCTTCAGCTAACCTCCTATCTTCCCTTTCAATATACTTGTCACATTCTGAAGTTACATACTGAATTAAAACTTGACCCTCCATGTTCATCTCCTTCGCCGTCAGCACAGCAGCCGATCGAAATTTTGCTAGATCTGCCATACTCTAACACACAAATTAACAATGACTAAGGTAAATTCCAAGTATATAATTACTAAGGTAATATATTAATTAATTAATTAATTACCACTGGCTGTGAAGATTCATCAACTTTTATTTTCCACTTTTTATTTTAAGGGACACTGTTAAATTTATTCACTTATGCCCCCACTAGTTTAATTCCCAAACCAAGAGACCCTAATATCTTTGATAAACTTAATCCCCGGACAAGACCCCAATATTTGTAGTGGTTTTTGATGTTATTGTATGGTTGTTATGTTACCTAGTGTACTGGATGAGGTCAGCTGTGAAGGCTCCTGAGATAAAAGTTTATGTGAGTTACAGAAGGCCTTTCTGCTACCACTTACGACCTCAAGCAGACCTATTCTACTATAATGAATGTTAGCTACGTTAAAAGTCTAGGGTACTGAAATGTAATGTGTAGGTAATAAAATACACAGACACACACATGTAAATAATAAGTCTAATAATAATAATAAATTCTATGATAAATTGAACTAACACTGGCTGTTATAGTTTAAGTTTGAAAATTTTTTAAAATTTATTAGTCCTGAACCAATTGTTTCTTTTGGTCAGAACATATGAAATAATATGTATTTATCAATGAAATGCATATATATATTGCATAATCAAATGTAATTTTTGTACATAGGTATATTATTACAATGGTTAATATTAATAATATCTACAATGTCTTGGGAAAAACTAGCACTGGATGTTTAGTTGGGGTGGCGTCATCATGCCCAATCTATGGCTACAAAGTTCATTGTCCTTGACATATGGACTGATGTTAGTGTTTATATAACAAGATTTTATTTCTTTATTGATGGTGGACACAGTTGATGAATCTCCAGCAGGCCAGGTTTGCACTTAACTGGCCTGTGACGATGTAGTACAGAATTCTTATGGCCCACTCCTCTCAGTAGCTGGAGTAAAATGTTAGGCTGCACAGGCCTCCGCTCTTTGTACTTCTACAAAAGCATCTGGCACAAGCGTAGTGCCAGATCAGAAACTCTGAAACCAAAATTTGTGCCATGTGTCAACACTCTGTTTACTGCGCCACTCTTACACACAACACAGCAAAACAACATTACACAGATTGGGTCAGATCTCTCTGAACAACTTAGCACATCTCACCCAGTTGTTATCAAATAGTACCAGTTTCCCAAGACTGCATTGCATCCGAAGTATGTTCAATAGTTTCCTCTTCCATTCAATAAGGTGGGTGATATGTTCCCACTGATCTCAATTATAGATCCGCCTTCCATAGTCTTAGATAGGTTTTCATATATTATTTGTTTGTCTCTAGGCCCTGGACTGCTGCTGGGGACCTAGAGCAAGCACTCACTTGTCGTAATCATTTTTCATGATATGGCAGTATCAATCACTCAAAATATTAAAATAAACAAGATAAATGCTTTTTCCCTTACCACAATTCAGAATTGAGAACACAGTTACGTAGTACTAGCAAAACTCAGCTGAGCTGCTGGCTAGATTAGGGCGTCCCACTGATTTTTGTTTAATAATTCCTGGAAATCACCTCTAGCATTAACGTACTGTGTCAATGGACAGTCTTCTTTAAAATGGCACAAGCGTGCGTCTCTCATTCAGTAATATAAATGCTTTTGTCCAATCAGCGGACTTCCCCTCTAACTTTTTCAAATATTCAAACTAAAAGTCCAATTTCAGTCCAGTCTCAGTCTAGTATGTAGTATTTTCCCCAAAATTACACTTGTTTTTTGGACTAACTACATGAAAAAACTACATAAATTTTTGCTCTCCCCTACTTCTAAGATCCTATGCTAAGTTATTTTTAGCTACTATCCTCCGACTTTGCCCCCTAGTTCATCTGCAGTTTGATTTTTGCATTTTTAGGCTCAAGGACGCCAAAATGTAACTTTAGTGAAAATATGCACAAAAAACTGTTCGCTAGTTTGTATGGAACAATACGGTCTTTCGTCAATATCTTCCGTGTTATCTGTCCGTCTGTATAATTAAAAGTATATTATTTCTCTGCTCAAGATGGGCTATCAAACTAGCTAGGTTTTATTTTCATAAACTTATTATTAAAGAAAAACCTACTTTTCTCAAGGTTATTTTTTTGAAATTTGTTTTTGAACCTTCGTCCACGGCGTTTGCCGCTGTATTCAAACAAAACAACCAATTACCGTAAAACGTCCAAGATACGACTGTTTCGAATAAGAGCTAAGGTCTTTTTTTTTGTCCATTTCCTTACATTGTGTCAACTAGTGGCGTAATTTTTTCTTTAAACTACAAATTGCGTCTTTTTGCCTTTTAGATTCAAACACGTGTTCAGACCGTCATATTTTTTTTCTTTTATCTCCGTTTCTCTCCCGTCTAAAAGGGTAAACCGTTTAGTCTGCATGTTCCAACTAGTTAGTTTCAATGGCGGTAGAAAGCGCTGGCGTAGGTGAAGAAGCCTCGGCATATCTTGCCTATATTTTTATCCCTACGTGTTATTTTACCCGTTATCTTTATAATTGGAGATATTTTAACGTTGTATCACGGTTATTTCACCACATGGATGTCCAAGTCATTTGAGGTTGGCAACCTCAGTATATAGAATGATGATTTCATGAACCCCCACTGCAAGGGCTGGTGACTGCTTTATTGCTAGTTTCTTAAAGAGAGCTAAAAAGCACAGGTAGTCCCAAGTTCCCTATGGAGCAGGGAGGAAAAGATGAAAGAAATGATGTACATTCTAATTATAATAATTACATTTTCAAACCAGTGTAAATGTCCATGTAAAAATATTCACTTTAAAATTAATGAACGTTTCAAGCTTTTCAACCGGTGTAGATGTAAATGAAAACATATTCAATCTATATTGTGAACACTTTTCAATCAGTATAGATGTAAATGTAAACATTCTCTATCTATACTTTTAACCTTTTCCTTTGAATGTAAATATAAAGCTATTCAATTTAAATGTAATGAAAGTCTTTTCTCGAGGGATTAATTCTCATCGAGGGTAAATTTTGAGGTAGATGGGATGGTGGAATAGGAAGATGAGGACACATAAATTTGTGTCGGGAAACTCCATACTCAGAGAGTATTTGTTTCTATTCTTTTACTATACTAGTTGGTGGTACCAGTGAGGGTACTAATCTCTGGAACAAAGTGAGAGTAGAAGTGGAATGACGTAGAGCTAGACACCATCGTCAGAGGGTCTTAAAGACGCGGGGCCAGCTTTGCAGTTACTCCCTGATCTTACTTGGAACGTGCTGCGCCTTTAATCTTGACCAGAGACGCGAGAACTCCAGTGACCTATCTGCACAGAACCCAAAAAACGCAGCGGGAGCAGGAACCACCATTTGCAGCTGAGTCAAACCTAAAAGTTGCCAAGTGACTTCTTATATAAAACACCCTACCATCACACGATGATGCGTAGTTTATGTTAAAGATTATTCCAATTTTTTAAACTGTTAAAACTTAGTTGATTATTAAATTTGTTATTTGTAAATACACAAATTTAACGTCGATTTAGTCATTTTGAATGTACTGCATGTTTATCTCAGTCAATTTACTAAATACACTCTAAACAGAGCTATACTTGTATAATAAGAATTCCACTGAGTAAATCAGGGTGGGGGCTTGAACAGGGTGGGGGCTTCATAAAAGGCGGCGGATCAGATATAAGTTAACAATTGCCCTGCCAAACGCAGCATTGTTCTTGACTTCTTAAATATCTTATGAACATACCCTTGAGATAGAAGCATCATTATCCTTCTATCTACAACTCTGCCAAGAGTAATCTTATGCGAAGGTAGACACCTTTGAAGACCCATATTAGATCCTCTTGAATTTTGGCAACTGTTGGACCACTACTGCAAAGCAGGGGAGGGAATTCCGTGACGCATGCCTTGTAATACTATCAACTGGTTTTTCTCAATTTGCGTTCAGTTCAACGCCAACACGTCATGTTCAAGAGGTATTTGTCTGGTTATTTCCATCAGTTTCACATTGATGATTTTGTCCAGCCATTAACTTTTTTTTTCCTCGCAATGACCAATCTATGAAAGTCTGTAATTTCTTTGTTTTACAATTTATTGTTCTTCCTACTTCCCAATCTTACAATTGGACTACTTTGACATTTGATGTGAAATTATTTTTTTCCGATTTGATTTCCAAACATTTCTTAAAAAGCAATGAATGCTCCTCTTGCAATTCGCATCCTTACTATCACATCACTGTCTGATCCTGTAACTTTGTCTGTTTTGCTGTAAAGATATGCCTGTCTTAAATGAAAGAATATACAGCACGCAGACTTTCTCATGGTATTCTGGGGACAACTCTCAAAATCAAGAGTCTACTGTAGGCAGATTTTCTCATGATACCTTAGCAAAACCTCTCAAACTTGAGGTCTCAGTGTAAAACAGCAGGCTCCTTAATTCAAGAGGGGAAATCATTCCAAACAGTTAAGTTCTTGAACTGTGGTTAAAGTGATTTCGCTGCGCTTGAAGAGAACACCAATTAACTTTCTAAATTGTAACCAAACGTAGCTTTAACACTCCTTGCTGGAGAACACGAGATACATATCAGATTAGTGCTCTTAGGTCAAGTTATCTTCAAAATGCTATAATTAAAGTTGTCCGCTGTATTTTACCCACCGATTTGTGAGCCAAATTTTAAGTTTACTTCTGAAAATAAATTCTGATGCGCCTCATTTATGAGCCATCTTATGAAGTTTACTTGATGTAATTTTGTTATTAACGCACTTGAGAGACACTGAAAGAGCATATCTTACTTTAAATAAATAATGCACGCAAAGGTATGTTTCAGGCACTCGTGAGAAATAAAGAAGTACAAAACTAGATAACAGAAAACAACTAAAGTGATAGGCTTTCCCGACACTCGAACCCATGACATTCCGAAATACAACACTGCCTAGCTACGGGAACGAATCATGACTATCCTCCCAGCCAACTAGGCATCACAAAAATAGTAATTCGTGGACAGAGGTCATAAGCACGATTTCCCAACGTAACCCTGCATATGCATCTAGGAACGACCCAGCTTAATTAATGACGTAATTACTTCTGCAGCCCCCATATTATACAGTATAGGCCAGATTGCACAAGACAGGTACCTTAGTATTGTGACTAGTAAATGCTTTCCCCATTGGGTGCATGGGGATTAGGGTCAAACCCGAACTGTGGACAGAAAATTTTGCACCAAGCAATTATCGAAAAAATAGAAATAAGCAAACTCTCAGATTGGGATGCTGGAACGTCCGGACTATGTTGACTTGACTATCCGAAAACCTACAGGATGTAAACGATGTAAGGAAGACAGCCATAATTAATGATGAGCTTAAACGACTTCAGGTGGATATAGCTGCACTTCAGGAAACGCGCCTGGCGGGTTCTGGAACGGTGAGCGAGAAGGACTACACATTTTATTGGCAAGAGAAAGATCTTAATAAAGCTAGAGAACACGGAGTAGGTTTTGCGGTCAAAAAATCGCTAACTAAAATGGTTGAACCAGGCGAGAATGGATCAGAACGCCTGTTAACGCTCCGCCTGCAAACTAGCACAGGTCCCATCACCCTTGTCAGTGTGTATGCTCCTACTCTGTACTCTGCCTCGGAAGCTAAAGATGAGTTCTACGAGAATCTAACAGCAATTATCAAAAGCATACCTAGGCAAGAACAGCTTGTTCTCCTTGGTGACTTTAACGCTAGAGTGGGTGCCGATAATGTTTCATGGCCTTCATGTCTGGGCAGGTTTGGTATTGGCAAGATGAATGAAAATGGACAACGGCTCTTAGAGTTGTGCGTCCACCATGACCTCTGCGTGACCAACACCTACTTTCAGACAAAACCCCAGCATAAGGTGTCATGGAGACACCCACGATCCAAGCACTGGCACCAACTTGACCTGATTCTCGTCAGAAGGCCACTCCTCAGGTCTGTGCTCTCCACGCGCTCGTACCATAGTGCAGACTGTGATACAGATCACTCCTTGGTTTGCTGCAAAATCAGAGCACAACCAAGAAAACTCTATCGTGTCAGACATGAAGGGAAACCACGTATTGATACCAGCAAGATGTCAGACCCTTTCATGATCGCTCAATTCACTGCGACCTTCGAGAAAGTGCTCAGTAGCCCTCAGCATGGTGATACTATTACAGAGAACTGGGAGCATCTACGGAACACCATTCAAAGTACTGCACTTGCCACCTTTGGTAAGAAAAACAGCAAAGTCAAATGACTGGTTTGATGCTTCATCAGATGTGATGGCACCTGTCATTGAAGCTAAGCGCAGTGCTATGAATGAATACAAACGTTTACCGAGTGCCAGAACCCTACAGATCCTGAGGGCTACGAGAAGCAAAGTTCAACAAACTGCTCGACGCTGTGCAAATGACTACTGGCTCCAGCTCAGTGAGAGCATCCAGATCGCAGCGCAAACAGGCAACATTAGACAAATGTATGATGGTATAAAGAAAGCACTTGGCCCCCATAAAAGTAAGACGGCACCGCTAAAAACCATCAGCGGAGAGAAGCTAACCGATAAGGGTAAGCAGATGGAGAGGTGGGTCGAGCACTACTCTGAGCTTTACGCTAGAGACAATACCGTTACGCCTGCAGCCCTTGATGGTGTCAACAGTCTGCCAACTATGGAGGAGCTGGATGCCGAACCAACATTAGAGGAACTCAGCAAGGCCATTGATAGCTTGGCCTCTGGCAAAGCACCAGGCAGTGATGGGATTCCTCCTGATTTAATCAAATGCTGTAAGAGCACGCTATTACGTCCCCTGCATAGGATGCTGTGCCAGTGTGGGAAGAGACAACTATTCCTCAAGACATGCGAGATGCCAAGATTGCAACACTGTATAAAAATAAAGGAGACAGAAGTGATTGCAATAACTACAGAGGCATCTCTCTTCTTAGTATTGTTGGTAAGGTTTTTGCCAAAGTCATCTTAATGCGACTACACAAGTTAGCTGAGCGCATATATCCAGAGTCACAGTGTGGATTCCGAGCTGGCAGATCAACAACAGACATGATCTTCTCTCTCCGCCAGCTTCAGGAAAAATCAAGAGAGCAGAAAAGACCATTATATATCGCCTTTTTAGACCTCACAAAAGCATTCGACCTGGTTAGTAGGGATGGACTCTTTAAAATCCTCCTGAAAATAGGCTGCCCTTCTAAAATGCTGGAAATGATAAAGTCATTCCATGACGGCATGAAGGGAACAGTCCAATATGCTGGAAGCACGTCACAGCCCTTTGATATACGAAGTGGCGTTAAACAAGGCTGTGTTCTGGCTCCGACCCTCTTCGGAATCTTCTTTGCCTTACTCTTGAAACATGCATTCAGAGATGCAACTGAAGGAATATGCCTTCACACTAGGTCACATGGCCGTCTGTTTAATCTTTCAAGGCTGAAGGCAAAAACAAAAATCAGAAGGGTCACTATAAGAGACTTGTTGTTCGCTGATGATGCTGCAGTCGTCACTCAAAGCCAACAGGAGCTTCAGAGCTTGATGAATCGCTTCACTAAAGCATGCAAGGACTTTGGCCTCACAATAAGTCTAAAGAAAACGAATGTGCTGAGTCAGGATGTGGGTGCTGCACCAGTTATCACTATCGATAACTATGAATTGGCAGTGGTGCACCACTTCACATACCTAGGGTCTACCATCAATGATAAACTCTCACTGGATACAGAAATCGACAGCCGCATTGGCAAAGCTGCAGCTACCTTTGCCCGCCTCACATCGCGTGTTTGGGGAAACTCTAAACTCACAATGAAGACCAAAGCTGCGGTATATAATGCCTGCATCACCAGCACACTCCTATATGGCAGCGAGACCTGGACGACCTATGCTAAGCAAGAAAGAAGGCTCAATACCTTCCATTTGCGGTGTCTACGCCGCATCCTGGGCATCTCGTGGAAAGTTAAAGTGACAAATGTCGAGGTGTTGTCACGTGCTGGCCTTCAAAGTATGTATACGCTTCTTAGACAGCGCAGACTTCGCTGGCTTGGCCATGTTCGCAGCATGGAAGATGGTCGCATCCCAAAAGATATCTTTTATGGACAATTAGCAGATGGCAAGAGAACAGTTGGGCGACCACAGCTGAGGTTCAAAGATGTGTGCAAGAGAGATATGAGGGCACTGGACATGGATCCAGCAACATGGGAGGATGAAGCTGCCGATCGCACTAAGTGGCGATGCTATTTACGGCGCCACCTCAGATTGGGCGAAGAGAGGCTCACACAAGAAGCAGAGGTGAGGAGAAAACGTCGAAAGGAGCACCAGGAAAATAAGCAGCTGAGGGCTGTCACCTCAGGGGCGCATTCCCATAGTCAGTTATGACTGAAGGGGCTATTATTATTATTATTATTATTATAGTAAATGATAGAAGAATGATAACAGTACAGGACAGAGGGTATGTGTGCATTGTATAAACATTTAAATAAATAAAGAGTGGAAACTTGAGGCATGTAAACAGTAAATAAATGGCTACCAGAATCAGTGCGGTACTTAATATGGGATAACTGGGGGAATAAATCCCAAGAATCTACTATTACTTGGGGGGGGGGGGAATGAGGGACTAATAGAAAAATAGAAACTTACTTATTTTATATTACTTAAATTATTTATTTAGCATTCAAGATCGTTGACTGAATTCCTTTTCTTTACATCTGTCACGAAATATATGTCGTTTTCTTTTTTTCTGGTCTTCACTCCTCTCCGGCTTTATTACTTTGCCATTCCTTTTACGTGCTAATTATTCCAGTATTTGTTGTTTTCGCTTTCATCGTGCATGGTTTTCTTATCCCATCTTGTCACACCTCTAACCCACCCCTCTCTCCTGGTTATTTTCTCCTTTTTTATCGGCGACGCTTATCGAAGGAGTGAACTTGCCACATTGATTTATCGCTTATCGCCAGCTCCAGACCGAGAAAGAGTATACACTGAGAGACATTCCTGTTGATAACCTAGACTTTTTGTCTGGGAAGATACACGAAACCATGTTGTCGCATGAAAGGGTGCTAGTTTGCAAACATGACGTACCCAAATACAACGTCGATCTCACTGGGATGTAGGAGGATAACACTCTTGGTAAAGATTAAGACACAGACAGTGATGTATTACTTGCGGCAGATGGAACTACCAGAAAATAACATTCTGAAGGTTGTTATAATAGTAGATCTGTGGAGTATGTAAATATGACAGGCGAAATGGAAGAAGCAAGACCTTATATGGTTATGGAAATTGAAAATCACGTGTTTATTGGCACAATCTTATGTTATCATGTAGTAATGTTCTTCCATGATGGCAGTGGGGGACCCCTATCAAAATCAGACACTTATTCGCAATTGGTTTGGCGTTCGAGATGCTAAGATAGACTGCTCATGATTGGACTTCTCCTTTAAGTAGCAAGCTGGATGTGGAGCCGAAAAATATCGCTTAAATTCAATAGCGTTGTAAGGCAATTTCACTGACTTCCAATTTCGTCAAGAAGAAATCATAGGGAGCAAGGAAAACGGAATATTAGGACCCAAATATAGGACAATTTTTTGGCCGAATACCATCACTAACCAAGATCTGCTTACTCGTAGCAAGCAAGAGGACATACACACCATAATAGCTGGCAGACGCTGCAGCTGGGTTGGTCATGTCCTCAGAAGAGACCCCAATGCCATCACAAGAACAGCTATGCTTTGGACCCCTGAAGGAAAACGAAAGAGAGGCCGACCAAAAACAACCTGGCGGAGGACTGTGAAGGCTGAGATGCAAAGAATGAACCAGAGTTGGGGCACTGTACGAAGGATGGCCACCGACCGAGCACAGTGGAATCAATTTGTTGTTGCACTACAAGACGCCACTAGGCGTGATGGCCACTGACTGCTTTGACGGTCGGCGGCTAAGGATCAAAGAAGAAGGAGAAGAAATATAGGACAGGTCATAGGACTGGGCGTGAATTGAACGATTAGAGGAGATATCTCATTGTGCCTTAAGTTCTGGGATCCAAATTCAAGTGCATTCAGTAAGACACCTTACTCATCTGAAATGTACGGCATCTTAATCAGTTGCCCGACAATATTCGGACGTTTCCTGTGCAAAACGTCTGTGTTGACTTGAAAAAAAACTCAGGTTTGTGGTACAAGTTTGTGGATCATGTTGCAAGCAGTCGGCGCTAAACACCGACAACAGGCAGTTCATGAAGACGTTTGACAACCCTTTTAGTTACCTTAGCCTTAACCTTAATGCATGAGACGTGCTACAGCCACCAGATTTGACTACTGTTGAGAAGTACAGTCCAAGGCACCTGTGAAAACCAAAACCGGCTAAAGCAGACACTAACCGTACCCCCACCGGAAGCAAAGTACTTTAACAACGCAACCAAAGAACATTTAACAATATTCCAAACTTTCCACCACAGTTTAAATCATCTGATGATGATAAATATCATCGCTTACTTTTTTTATAAAACAATTTTATCTATTTTACATTGTTATACTATAAGTGATTATTAAACCTGTTTATCTGTAACTGTAAAGCTATATTTGGTTAAATCACTTGTGAATGAAGTATATGTCTGTGTCCGTATGACTCAAACTGTTCTAACTACATAACCAGAAAGCGCTAGTAGATTAAGATTTTGATGAACCACCTTCAGCAGGGGGGGGGGGGGGGCTCAGAAATACGAACGAAAATATATTACCTCACAGAAAGGGCGGGAGAATAATAAGTTCATGACAGCTTAGATGATCTCAGTTGTTATGCTTCCTCTCCTTTAAAATCCTGTGACCCTCCCTTAAGTAGAAGCATCATTCTTCTATTTACATTTCTACCAAGAGTAATCTTGAGCGAAAGTTTATACCTTTGAAGACCCTCATTACTAGACTCTGTTTGGCTATTGTTGGACCACTACAGCGGAGCAGGGTAGGCAATCACGTCACAACATCTCAGTTAGGGTTCTTAATAACTCTATACTAGTATCTACCTTCTCAACTGAGCAATGATGAGCTGAACAGTATGTATAAGATAAATGACAAATTTGCATCATACACAGTTCCATTAGATCTCTGGCAATAAAAACTCACTGGCACAACCTGGTAAAGGGATAATAGTGTAGCAAATAAACCATTGTGAAAAAAATTTAACAAAAACATATATATATATATATATATATATATATATATATATATATATATATATATATATATATATATATATATAGAGAGAAAGAGAGAGAGAGAGAGAGAGAGAGAGAGAGAGAGAAAGAGAACGAACGAACGAACGAACGAACTTTATTTTCAAAGGGTTGAGAATTGGGCACGCAGGCCCGTCTGACATTCTGCCCTTCCTTTCTCTCACCTTTCATACTGAATTCATTTATTCCCATATGCATTTTACATATCAATGTCAAGGAATTCAACGTTGCAAAGTAAAATAAAATAGCACACTCATATTAACCATTAACTACTTATAAACATGACATAAAATATGTAGAAAAGTACAAACATCGTCATTAGAACCTACAATTGATATTATAAGAAAAAATAATCTGATTAGGGGGGCATGTAATAAGGTATTCGAAAATTCTACGATTGTATGAATAGGGACTGAAAGAGAGCGAACAAACTTTATTTTCAAAGTGTTGAGAGAAAGGAACTTAGGCCCGTCTAAGAGAGAGAAAGAAAGAGAGAGAGAAAGCGAGAGAGAGCCAGCGAGAGAGCGAACGAACTTTGTTTTCAAAGTGTTGAGAAATAGGAACATAGGTTCGTCTAAGAGAGAACGAACGAACGAACTTTATTTTCAAAGGGTTGAGAATTGGGCTCACAGGCCCGTCTGACATTCTGCCCTTCCTTTCTCTCGTCTTTTATACTGATTTCATTTATTCTCACATATATTTTACCCATCAATTCAAGGAATTCAACGTTGTAAAGGTAAAATAATAGCATACTCACATTCACAGTATCTAATTATAAACATGAAATAGAATATGTTGAAAAGTACAAACTAAGTATTACCATGAAACAAAATATGTTGAAAAGCACTAACATCATCATTAAACCTACACTCGATATTATACCATTTGTTCGGAAAAATAATCACATTAGGGGGGCAGATAATCAGAACTCATAAAGTATTCGAAAAGTTTACGATTGTATGAATAGGGACTGAGGTTGTTATGTTTTAGATAATGTGGAAGATAGTTCCAAAGATGAGCAGCAGAGTACGCTAAGCTTTTCTTGAATAAGTCAAGCCTAGGCTTGGGCACTTGTATTTTGTTAAGGCGTTGACTGCGTCTTTCATTGTATTTGAACATTGGCCACAAATATGTTGGAGCATTCTGTGACAGGATTTTGTGAACAAATTTAGCTTTGTTGAACAGAAAGCGCTTTCTTAGAGGCAGTATTTTGAGAGAGAGAGAGATAGATAGATAGATAGATAGATAGATAGATAGATAGATAGATAGATAGATAGATAGATAGATAGATAGATAGATAGATAGATAGATAGATAGATAGATAGATAGATAGATAGATAGATAGATAGATAGATAGATAGATAGATAGATAGATAGATAGATAGATAGATTGGTCACAAAAAACGAGTGCTAGAATACAGTATTGAAACTACTACCTTTCTTAAATGACCTTTGTACTGTATATGTTTTACACCAGGACCATTATCTATTGACAAAGACAGAACAGGCCTGTAGCACCGTCAGGCAGTCGTACACGGCGACTAATGTGTGGTTGTGCACGGTGCTGGCAACTGCATTATGTGAACCCAGCTGCTACAGACATAAGAGCTTGTGGATGATTGGTCCAGGCTTACTGCAAGGGGACAAGCTGCAGCGGTGGATCCATGATCCATGAGGGGTGCAAAGGAAAATGATGATGATTGTTATTTATTGCTTGTGCTGAATACCTGCTATTAGAGAGCGCTGTCCATTTTTTTTTTAAATTAATTTTTTCAAGCATCCTGTTCAATCTTTGATTTGATATGATTAAAATACAGGGTATTTACAGTAATTTCAAACAGTGGCGTACTAAGAGGGATGCGAGGGGGCGGTCCGCCGCATGTAACAGCCAGGGGGGAAAAAAGCGGGTGGGGGTGCCATCAGACACATTACGGCAGTACATGTACTGTACTGTTTAAGAATCTACTCACAAGTATAATATATTTTTCTGTGTTTTTTGACGCGGGGTTTCAAAGATAGGATCTACAACGGGTACCAGATACTTTAAGTACGCCCCTGATTGCAAATAATATATTCAATTCCTGTCACATGCTTACTGGCAATATGCCTCCCAACCACTTTCTTCATACTGTATACATCGGCCAATCTAAGACATCTTTTCTGACAATTTGTTTAATGCCTTAAATATTCACACTTTTTATATGACCAGATTGTAATGTGTTGTACTGTATACTACTCTATATCAATTACATATCCACCACGTGTTAACGGGCCTCGAAAAGAGAGCAAAGATTGGTTTCACTGTAAGCTACCAAGCATCTCGACAAGGAAGGGGGGGGGGCTATGTACAGTAAGTAATTGTAAACTACAATGTGGACATGTTAGGCAAAGGAAATAATTTAAATTCCACAGGGCCATTCAAAAATAGAAGAAGAACTAGTTGATAATATTACACGGTTGTCTTTATTCTGGGAACCCCATGGGTAAAGAGGAAGAGGAAAAACGAAAAACTCATGGAACAGAGAACTAGAGGATAAATGTAAAGGTATAAAGATGGCATACAAAGACCTTTATCGGATGACACAGGACTAGAGCACCTGGCCCAAATTTGTTGAAGGCCTTTGCTTCCTGTAGATCAGAGGTAACGAATGAATGGATTGCAAGTAAATTATACACAACTGATGCGCGCGTTTTTCCGCTATTATCCAAAGTCGGCTTTCAATGTTGACCATGTCGAGAGTTTCATTAGTAGAATCTTGGCGCCCTATATATATATCTCGGCAATGACAACTTGTCCGTAGAAGCCGCGAGAGCGGGGCGTCCCACAATTACAATGAATTAAGCTGTCAAATAATTCTTAATATAAAAAAAAAAGTTAACATGTGGCTCTATTCCACCACCTAGTTGGTTTTAGTTGAGCACATACAATCTTTGCACTAATATATTACAAATTAAAAAAATATCCTAGCTCAGTACAGCTTACAACAACGAATCCATGTATTTTTCTGAGAGTGAGTGAGTGAGAGAATGAGAGAACTAACGAACGAACGAACGAACTTTATTTTCAAAGGGTTGAGAATTGGGCTCGCAGGCCAGTCTGACATTCTGCCCTTCCTTTCTCTCGTCTTTTATACTGATTTCATTTATTCTCACATACATTTTACTCATCAATTCAAGGAATTCAAGTTGTAAAGGTAAAATAATATCTAATTATAAACATGAAATAAAATATGTTGAAAAGTACAAACTAAGTATTACCATGAAACAAAATATGTTGAAAAGCACTAACATTATCATTAAACCTACATTCGATATTATATCATTTGTTCGGAAAAATAATCACATTAGGGGGGCAGATAATCAGAACTCATAAAGTATTCGAAAAGTTTACGATTGTATGAATAGGGACTGAGGTTGTTTATCTTTTAGATAATGTGGAAGATAGTTCCAGAGATGAGCAGCAGAGTAAGCTAAGCTTTTCTTGAATAAGTCAAGCCTAGGCTTGGGCACTTGTATTTTGTTATGGCTTTCACTGCGTCTTTCATTGTATTTGAACATTGGCCACAGATATGTTGGAGCATTCTGTGACAGGATTTTGTGAACAAATTTAGCTTTGTTGAACAGAAAGCGCTTTCTTAGAGGCAGTATTTTGAGATCTTTATATAGATCTACACACTGTGTTTGGCAGTTGTCAGAAACTAGACGCACTGCACGCTTTTGTAGTGAATGGAGTCTTTTTGTGTTGGACATAGAACAACCATCCCAGATTGTGGAGCAATAGTCAAGGTTTGTTTGTATGTGAGATATATAGAACAATTTTCGTGCATCTTCATCTAGGAAGTGTTTGATTTTAGCTAACTGGTAAACTTTCTGTGCCGTTTTCTTGGTCAGTGCATGAACATGTGAGTTCCAATTTAGATGCTGGTCAACGACTATTCCTAGAGTTTTATGTTCATTAACGTTTTCAATTTGTGAGGTACCAATATAGATCTGAAGTGTTGTTTTCTCAGAATTTTGTAATGTTTGTCTAGTTGATATTAACATGCACTTTGTTTTAATTATATTAATTAACATGCGATTTCCGATGCTCCACTTAATCAGATTGTCTGTAGAGAGAGAGAGAGAGAGAGAGAGAGAGAGAGAGAGAGAGAGAGAGAGAGAGAGAGAGAGAGAGAGAGAGAATTCAGAACACCCACATTTTTAGGTTTTAGAAGCGTCATCATTGTGACGATATTCTAAATACAATAGCTAAATTAGAGTTATATTATCGTGCATAAAGTCAAAAATAAGATAGAAAATAAAAATGGAGTCCAGCTTCTTCGTCCCCACGCCAGCCGGTATGCGGATTTTGATAAGCCTTATAGCCGAATGAAAGATACTGTCTTTTCGAAATTCGTCCTTAAGATTAAATGTAACACTTGTGCAAGTTCAAGACGATAGAGTGATAGAATAAAAGAAAAGGAGGGGAGGGATAGAAAGACAGAACTTAGGGGACGCCGTCTCGCGTTGATTTCACAAAAGCCAACTAGCGCGACATAGCCTTGGGCGATTTTCAAATTACGATACAAAACTAAAAAATGTTCGTCAATTGGATCATGTAAACAACCTTAGCTCTTATAAGGAATGACGTAATTCTAACGTACTACGGACAAGTCTCGTATTTAGTTTGAAAATAGTTAGAAAAAGAATTGAACAGGTGGTAGTTTCTAGATTTGAACTACTAACATAGAAAAAAATATGGAATTATGAACCATAATACATAGGGCCATAAAAATTATATATTCGGATGCCTTATGATCTCCTGATCAATAATATGGTGTCAGTTACGCACTAGTACAATAAATAAACAAGATATTGGCAAAAAAAAATACTATGTATTGTAAGACGGACTGACGAAAACAAAAATCATGCCTGCTTATTTTTTTCATAGCTGTGGTGAAATACATTGATACAGCGATAAAATCCTCCATTATAAATATAAAAGTTAAAATAATATGTAGGGATAAAATATAGTAAGATACGCTGCTGCTTCTTCGCCCACGCCACAAGCGCGTTGATTTTGGTAGACCGTACCCTCGTTTTCTAGTGTCATTGAAAAAAAAAAACTATTAATAACATGGGGACCCGTGTTACGTACATTTATTACCTACGGGGGTAGTCTTCGGTCCTGCCAAATGTACGCACCAGTTTTATATAGTTATATTATTTGTGCGTTCGATTGATTCGCGCACTGACGTGCACAATGCTGTGTGAGTTGCTTTGGACGCACGTGTAACCTAGTTGAGTAGTTTCTGACGTCATGTAAGGGGGCAGCTCGGACCATATTTATGTCCGCTGTGTTATCCTTTGATTCTTGGCAAATGTGAAGTAGCCATCAGTTGTATTCGTATCTATTGATCTTCATGGCGAAGTCAATAGTGGAAGTATAAAGTAAGTGTCGCCCCATTTCTTATGGCATGTTTATTTATGTACATTAAAGTATCAGGCCGCTCCTATTAATGGTCTAGCGGGAATTCATCGTAGATGACATTCCTAGAATTGGACACACGGAGTCGATAGCCTTTGAATCTTTTCGTAGAGGGAGAATACCTACAAGAAATCAAGTTAATGAATTTATATGCTTCACATGTTTAATATGCTGTTACTACAATGCCAGAAGCGTGGCATAGAATGGGAGAGGTTAGTCAACTGGAATCTCTAACCTGTTCGTATTATCATGTATGACTTTGTTTGAAAACTATATACTATATATAACGGGATGTATGGAGAAAATCTGGGATTGTGAAGTATGATATGGAAGAATTTTATCCTGGAGTATGAATACGTTACCATGATGGACGTCCTTGAAGGAAGGTCAATGGACTTGAATGAGCGGAATATTATATGGTAACAGTTTTGTGATCCTCAGTCACTTGAGTCAGAGGACTTTATTAGTAGAGAATCTTCAGGAACTTTAAAAGTAATTATCAACATGTTGACCTATGATTTCTGCGCCTGTGACGATGTTAGTCTTGTCCACTCCGTATGTGCTGTGTTGAATAAAATCTATGTACAGTCACCACCGACTTCTGTACTGCCAGTACTTGCCCAGTTCACCCAGTTCAATACTACTTGTTGAAGTTCGTTTGAAGAATATTGTTGACATTCGTTCATTTTAACCATTCGCGTTTTAAGCTACCACTTCACCAGTATAAACTGAACTCAACGATAAAACGGAGTCAACAACCCGAAAGGCCTATTCGTTCAGACGGGGTAAGAAAAGGAGGGAAGGAAAAAATGATGCCGTCTGCACGCGTTTGAATCTAAGCCTAACATACGCGCGAACTTGTAGTTAGTTGTTTGAAATACGATGTAAAAGTAAGAACATGTAGCCACTTGGGTCACGAAAACAGACTTAGCTCTTATTTAGAATGACGTAATTCCCACGTACTACGGGAGAATCTCGTATTTAGCTTGAAATTAGTACAAAAAGACATGAATAGGTTGGATAACATGGAAAAAATATGGAATTCCTTATTAATAGGTTTAGAATCACAAAACTTAGCTAGTTTAAGAGCTTATCTTTTCCTGATAAATAATATGCTTTAAAATAAAAGGACGGACAGATAACTCGGAAGTTATTGACAAAAGACTGATTTGTTCAGTGGCAGACTAGCAAACAGATGTTAGATTTGCGTTCACTAAAGTTACATTTTGACGCGTCCTTGAGACGAAGGCAGTAAAAGATTACATGTAAACAAGGGGGAGACAAGGCGGATAGAATCTAAAAATATCTTCGCAGTAGAAATCTAAGAAGTGAGTGAGAGAAAATTTGAATAGTTTTTTTAGTGTTAGGCCAAAACCAAGTCCATTTTTGGGAAAAGACAAGTTCGGACAGACCGACCGACAGAAATACACTACACATTGGACCAAATTTGGACCTTAGTGTAAAATTTTAAATTTAAACAGATTGGCTTTCCAATTTGATTGGTCAACACAGTTAAGATTATTAGAAAATTGGACGGCTCGTTGCCATTTTGTTGAAGACTGTCCATACAAGCAGATCGTTGATGCTAAGAAGTTGTCGTCCATTGAATATATGTGCTAATAGTAGTGGGACGCCCTAGTCTAGCCAGCAGCTCAGCTGAGTTTGTGCTATTTCAACGTATCGGTGTGTTTTCATTTTGAATTGTGGTAAGGCAGAAATTATTAACCTTTTTATTTAACAATTCTGAGTGAGTGATACTGCCATATAATGAAAAATGATTACGACAAGTGAGTACTTATTCTAGGTCCCCAGCCGACTGTTCCAGGGCCTAGAGGGTGAATTAAAATATGATAAACTATCAGAAATGTAGAATACAGATGTTTCTTTTCAGGTGGTTAGGTGGAAACATATCACCCACTTTATTATATGGAAAAAAGAGATTAATGAAAATATTTCAGATGCAGTGCAGTCCATAGAGGAGAGGAATGGGAAACTAGTGCTACTTGATAACAGCCTTGATGTAGATGTGCTGGGTCGGTCAGAGAGATCTGACCCTGTCTTTTATTTCAATGTATTCATGCTTGTAAACATGGTGGATTAGGTAGTATGTTAAGACCTAGCCTAATTTTGTGGTTTCAGAGTTTCTTTGTCTGGCACTGTGCTAGTGCCAGATGTTCTGAAGAGTACATCACTGTATGAAATGAGATGCCTACCATATTACCTCAGAGCATGTGAGGAGTGGGCCTAAGGAACATCTTTCTTCAATCGTCACAGGCCAGATAAGTATTAAAGACCTGGCCTGCTGAGATTCATCAACGAATATAATATAATAGAAACTCCATTGTGTATTAAGAAACTTTTCCACCATTAATCCTGTTTAAAGAGCAAATGAACACTGTTAACTAAAGACTGGGTATGATGCAAATACCCCGACCCGACATCCAGCACTAGTTCCTAAAGACTTTTAGTTTTAGTACCAATATTAGCCAAATTTAATTTATATATATGTACAAGTCTTTCATGTGTTTACTCGATTATATGTAATTCTATTGAAATTGATTCATATTGATTTAAAAGTCCTGACTATAAGAAAAATCTTGTTTCAGGACCAAATAAATTTGAAAAAAATTGTAATTTCTAAATTTAAAACACAGAGTTAATTGACTTGATTATAGAGATTAATATTAGAGTTTGTGTGTGTGTGTTTGTGTATTTAATTACCAGCACACCACATTTCAGTACCCTAGACATTAGACGTAGCTATCAGACATACTAGTCAAGAATAAGTCTGATTGAGGTCGTAGGTGGTAGTAGCAAGGTACTCTGTAAACTCACATAAACTGTTATCCTCAGGGACCTTCACAGCTGACCTCATTCAGTACACTAAGTAAACATAGCAATCACACTTAATAACATCAAAACACACCACATATATTGGGGTTTCCAGGTCCGGGATTTAAACTATCGGGGTATAAGTTTGTATAAATTCAACAGTGTCCCTAAAATTAAAAGTTATTCATAAGAAATAATTAAGGTGGAGAGTAAGAGTTGATGAATCTTCACAGCCAGTAGTAATTAATTAAGTAGAGTGTCACTTTGTTAATTAGAGTTTGTAATCTATCTTAGAACATTATTAGAGTTGTGTGATACAGGATGGCAGATCTAGCCAAATTCAGATCGGCTGCTGTGCTGACTGCTAAAGAAATGAATATGGAGGGTCAGGCTTTGATCCAATATGTAACTTCAGAATGTGACAAGTATATTGAAAGGGAAGATAGGAAGTTAGCAGAAAAAAGAAAATTACAGTTACAAATTGAGGCTGACAAATAACTTAAGAGGCTGCAGATTGAGGCTGACAAGGAGGCTAGGGCATTGGAGGCAGATAGGGTGGCTGAAATAAAGCGGCTCCAATTGGAAGAGAAGAAATTAGAAGCTGAAAGAGAGGAAAAGAGACAGGCTGCTGAAAGGGAAGCAGAGGAAAAGAGACAGGCTGCTGAAAGAAAGGAAAAGAGACAGGCTGCTGAAAGAGAGGAAAAGAGACAGGCTGCTGAAAGGGAAGCAGAGGAAAAGAGACAGGCTGCTGAAAGAGAGGAAAAGAGACAGGCTGCTGAAAGAGAGGAAAAGAGACAGGCTGCTGAAAGGGAAGCAGAGGAAAAGAGACAGGCTGCTGAAAGGGAAGCAGAAAAGGAGGAGAAGAGATTACAAAGGGAGCACGAGTTACGACTAAGGGAGTTGGAATTTCAAGGCCATGCTCCTGAAAATGGTGCCAGCCCCTTTGCCTCCGATGCCACTGCTAGTCAGGGAGCCTCAACCTCAGCTATGGATTTTCATTTAGACCATTTTGTTGAGAAAGACGATGACATAGAAAGTTTTCTAAGTAGGTTTGAACTTTTGGCTACTACGTATGGGTTAGAGAGGGAAAGGTGGAGCTTAAAGTTATCCCAGGGACTTAGGGGAACATCTTACGAAGTGTTTGCAAAAATGAATAGAGACGACGAAGACAATTATGACATGCTAAAGCAGGCTCAGTTATTAAGATATGAAAAGAATGGTGAATTTTATCGTAAGAAGTTTAGAAATGCCAAGCTTTTGTCTGGGGAGACATACCACCAATTCTCTGCCAGACTGGAAACCTATTTGGAGAAATGGACTGCTCTGGGGAAGACCCAAGATCTTAAAGAAATGATCATGATAGAGCAATTAAGAGAGTCCATTGCTCCAGACCTGATAAAGTTTCTCATGGAACAAGGTGCAGAGAGGTTGGGTGAGGTATTGAATGTCGCTGAGAGGTATCAAGCAGCCCAGGCAGAGGTAGCTGGCACTAAAAAGAAACATATAGAGAATTTTAAGGCCACCCAGCACTTTAATAAATTTGATACCAAAGAACAAGGTAACAAAGGTAGGACAAACTTTGATAGGCCACGAAATGATTATCGTGATAGAAACTCACAGTTCAATGACCAAAAATATAATTAAAGAAAACCTTTTAACCAAGGAAAGAGGTGGTGTAAATGGTGCGGAAAGGACAACCATAACACCGAAGTTTGTAAAAGGAAACCTTCTAACATTGCTGCAATGAAATCGGGGAACCAGAGATTAAAGGTTAAACCTACTGGACAGCCGGAACCTTATCACCCCCCAGTTTGTGAGGATGTTGTTTGTAACGGGGTCACCATAAAGTGCCTATATGATACAGGTTTGGATTTTGATTCAGTTGTGAGGTCTAGCCTAGTGAACCCAGGTCAGTATACCACCGAAACAGTGGAAATACAAGGGGCGACTAAGGACATACCACTCATGACACTTCCCATCGCAAGGATAACTGTGAAAACTCGCTATGTGGAAGAAGAAATCAGAGCAGCAGTGATAGATGAACCCATCTACCCTCTGATATTGGGGTGTAGATACGTCTTCTTGGGGAATCCCAAGAGACCTGTGATCATGGCGACAGTGCAGACCAGGTCACAGTCAAAGGAGGAAGAAGGTGAACCTATAAATGCTCATCCAGAGGAGATGAGGAAGGCGCAGGCTGAGGATGGGACACTCAAGCCATGTTTTAAAAAATTGCCCAAATGTCACACACCTCCAAGCAAGGGAGATTATTATATGAAGAACAAATTGTTATACAGGAGGGCTGGAACTGGAACAAATGGTCACAACCAGCTGGTTCTTCCTACTTCATAGCGTAGTGGTTACAACACCACTCTGGCGACCGGGTGATTCAGGATCAAACCCGGGCGATGGCATTTGAGGATTTTTCGTCGACCGGGATTTTGACTGGATTAACTCGAGACCTGGCGAGGACATTTGAAGGAGTGTCGTCGACCAGGGACTGGCGGCTCCTGAGCGGACCCAGCTCTAATGGGTACCTCCGAAAACGGCGAGTATATGCCTCAATGGCGAGGGACACTTGTCTCTGTACAAGAAAATAGGATACTCACGTAAAAATCAATGTCAGGTTAGACATTAAACAAAAATAATAACCTGAGATTTCGCCTCGAGTATTAGCGGTCGTACGAAAAAGAAAATATAGGGAGAAAGTGATGGAACTAGGGCATGCGATTCCCTTCAGTGGTCACATGGGGATCAGCGCCACAGGACAGCGTATAGCTTGTCATTACTTCTGGCCAGGGAAAACGGAAAATATAAAAAGATATGTAAAATCCTGTCCAGAATGTCAAAGGGTAGCTCCAAAGCATTGGACTGCTCCTGCAACTCTAGGGGAAATGCACATAGTGGGAACACCTTTTGAGAGGGTTGCAGTGAATATTGTGGGACCTCTCACTCGGACCAAGAGGAGGAACAGTTACATCCTTACTCTGGTGGACACTTGTTCTATGTGGGGAGAGGCGGTAGCCCTGTCGTCAATCGATTCGAAACATGTGGCAGAGGCATTACTTACAATATTCACAAGATTAGGATTCACGCATCAAATCTTGACTGATAATGGCTCACAGTTCAAGGGGAAACTAACGGAAGAAGTTTTTAAGCTATTTCAAGCCAGACACTTTCATTGTAGCCCGTACCATCCACAAGGGAAAGGCCAGGTAGAGAGGTTCAATGGGACTCTCATTTCTATCCTGAGAAAGCTGGCACATGAGAAACCTGATATGTGGGACCAATTTTTGCCCGCTGCGTTGTTTGCGTACCGGGAAGTACCACATAGTTCAACCGGGATGGCACCCGCAACCCTGTTATTTGGGAAAATAAAAGGTCCATTGGAAGCCTTGTTAAGGACGTGGACAGATGAGAAGGCAGAGGAAACTGTTACCTCATCATATAACTATGTGAACGAGCTGACCACTCGTCTGAAAGCTGGATGGAAACTGGCAAATGATAATTTGAGACAAGCCAGGAAGAAACATGCAGCTTATTTCAATAAGAAAGCAAAGGACAGAGAATTAGCTGTGGGAGAGAAAGTACTTCTTCTACTACCCGGCAGCAATAATAAGTTGCAAATTGGATGGCACGGTCCATATACAGTTCTAGAGAAGGTGTCTAGAACAAATTATAAAATTGACAAAAAAGGGAAAGAGAAAATATATCATGTGAACCTTTTAAAGAAGTATCTGGACAGACAAATCCAGGAAGGCACCCCTTTACTGACCTTGGCTATCGCAACCGAAATGAAAAAAGAACCACTCACCTCACATGAATACCCCTTACACCCCTGTGAGACACCTGCACAGGTAAAAGTCAGTAAGCACCTGACTAAAAATCAGAGGGAGAGAGTTCAACAGGTTTTGGAGGAACATACAGATGTGTTAACAGACAAACCGGGGCATACTAATTTGCTAGAGTATGATATGAAGCTGATAGATTAAAAACCAATCTGTATGGGAGCCTATTCTGTTCCATTTGCTAAGGAGAAAGCATTGAAAGAGGAGATAGATTATTTGTTGAAAGAAGGTATTATTTCTCACAGTGAATCTCCTTATAGCTCCAGAGTAGTTTTGTTGAGGAAACCGTCTGGGGAACATAGACTGTGTATAGATTACAGGAAACTGAATGCTGTCACAGGTCAGGTGGATCCATTACCGGACACAAAACAGTTATTTGCCAGACTGAACAAAGCAAAATATTTTTCGAAGGTGGATCTTAGCAAAGGCTATTACCAGATTCCAGTGAAGCCTGAGGTTCGACCTTATTTAGCTTTTAGCACCTCGGAACGGCATTATGAATTCAACATGTTGCCATTCGGATTGAAAAATGCTCCGAGTGTGTTCTCTAGAATGATGCGCAAATTGTTGGATCCCTTGAGTAATCCATGTATCACGAATTTCATGGATGATATCCTCATCGCTACAGAAACATTTGAAGAACACGTTAACTCTCTGAATATGCTATTTGATAGGCTCAGAGAAGCAAACTTGACTGCTAGACCAACAAAATGTTGTATTGGATGCAAAGAGTTGGAATTCTTGGGACATACTGTATATCAGGGTAACATGACCCCTGATCCCAAGAACTTGGAAAAATTGCAGAGAGCACCTAGACCACAAACAAAGAAAGACGTGCGATCATTCGTGTCGTTGTGTGGTTTTTACCAAAAATATATCAAAAATTTTAACTCTATATGTGCTCCTCTGACTGATTTGACTCGCAAAGGAAATCCAGATAAAATTATTTGGTCAGCGCAGTGTGAATTGGCATTCCAAGAGTTAAAGGAAAAACTCACTAGCAAGCCTATTCTCAAATTGCCTGATTTGACTCAGGATTTTGTGGTGAGAACGGACGCAAGCAATATGGGCCTGGGGGCTACTTTGTTGCAAAGGTCTTCTTCACCCAATGGGGAACTGAACCCAGTCGCTTATGCTAGCCGCAAGTTGAACAAAGCGGAACAAGGCTATTCCACAAGCGAAAAAGAGTGTTTAACGTTAATCTAGGCGATAAAAAAGTTCCAAATCTATCTATATGGTAGAACATTCGTGGTCCACACGGATCATCAGACTCTCGTATTCTTATCACAGGCCAAGCATGAAAATGCCAGATTATTACGATGGTCGTTATTATTACAGCCATATCAATTTACCATTGAATATATTCCGGGGTCACAGAACGTCGGTACAGATTTCCTCAGTAGGCACCCCTGTGATGAAATTTAGAGTATTCAGCAGGCGTAAGGAGTTAATTTTATTTATGTGTATCACTGGTTTTGGAACTTGCATTAGTGCATGTTCTCAAGTGGGGAGATGTGTGGTGAAATACATTGATACAGCGATAAAATCCTCCATTATAAATATAAAAGTTAAAATAATATGTAGGGATAAAATATAGTAAGATACGCTGCTGCTTCTTCGCCCACGCCACAAGCGCGTTGATTTTGGTAAACCGTACCCTCGTTTTCTAGTGTCATTGAAAAAAAAACTATTAATAACATGGGGACGCGAAAGGCCTATTCGTTCAGACGGTTCCTTATTAATAGGTTTAGAATGACAAAACTTAGCTAGTTTAAGAGCTTATCTTTTCCTGATAAATAATATGCTTTAAAATAAAGGCAGACTAGCAAACAGATGTTGGTTTTGCATTCACTAAAGTTACATTTTGACGCGTCCTTGAGACGAAGGCAGTAAAAGATTACATGTAAACAAGGGGGAGACAAGGCGGATAGAATCTAAAAATATCTTCGCAGTAGGAATCTAAGAAGTGAGTGAGAGAAAATTTGAATAGTTTTTTTTAGTGTTAGGCCATTTTTGGGAAAAGACAAGTTCGGACAGACCGACCGACAGAAATACACTACACATTGGACCAAATTTGGACCTTAGTGTAAAATTTTAAATTTAAACAGATTGGCTTTCCAATTTGATTGGTCAACACAGTTAAGATTATTAGAAAATTGGACGGCTCGTTGCCATTTTGTTGAAGACTGTCCATACAAGCAGATCGTTGATGCTAAGAAGTTGTCGTCCATTGAATATATGTGCTAATAGTAGTGGGACGCCCTAGTCTAACCAGCAGCTCAGGTGAGTTTGTGCTATTTCAACGTATCGGTGTGTTTTCATTTTGAATTGTGGTAAGGCAGAAATTATTAACCTCTTTATTTAACAATTCTGAGTGAGTGATACTGCCATATAATGAAAAATGATTACGACAAGTGAGTACTTATTCTAGGTCCCAAGCCGACTGTTCCAGGGCCTAGAGGGTGAATTAAAATATGATAAACTATCAGAAATGTAGAATACAGATGTTTCTTTTCAGGTGGTTAGGTGGAAACATATCACCCACCTTATTATATGGAAAAAAGAGATTACTAGTGCTACTTCATAACAGCCTTGATGTAGATGTGCTGGGTCGGTCAGAGAGATCTGACCCTGTCTTTTATTTCAATGTATTCATGCTTGTAAACATGGTGGATTAGGTAGTATGTTAAGACCTAGCCTAATTTTGTGGTTTCAGAGTTTCTTTGTCTGGCACTGTGCTAGTGCCAGATGTTCTGAAGAGTACATCACTGTATGAAATGAGATGCCTACCATATTACCTCAGAGCATGTGAGGAGTGGGCCTAAGGAACATCTTTCTTCAATCGTCACAGGCCAGATAAGTATTAAAGACCTGGCCTGCTGAGATTCATCAACGAATATAATATAATAGAAACTCCATTGTGTATTAAGAAACTTTTCCACCATTAATCCTGTTTAAAGAGCAAATGAACACTGTTAACTAAAGACTGGGTATGATGCAAATACCCCGACCCGACATCCAGCACTAGTTCCTAAAGACTTTTAGTTTTAGTACCAATATTAGCCAAATTTAATTTATATATATGTACAAGTCTTTCATGTGTTTACTCGATTATATGTAATTCTATTGAAATTGATTCATATTGATTTAAAAGTCCTGACCATAAGAAAAATCTTGGTTCAGGACAAAATAAATTTGAAAAAAATTGTAATTTCTAAATTTAAAACACAGAGTTAATTGACTTGATTATAGAGATTAATATTAGAGTTTGTGTGTGTGTGTTTGTGTATTTAATTACCAGCACACCACATTTCAGTACCCTAGACATTAGACGTAGCTATCAGACATACTAGTCAAGAATAAGTCTGATTGAGGTCGTAGGTGGTAGTAGCAAGGTACTCTGTAAACTCACATAAACTGTTATTCTCAGGGACCTTCACAGCTGACCTCATTCAGTACACTAAGTAAACATAGCAATCACACTTAATAACATCAAAACCCACCACAATAGCATGTTTTGAAAAAAGCTTTTGGGGAAATGAGGACTAAAAAACCTATGATTTGATTGGATGTAGTTTAAAGAAAGACTAGATAGGATTGGTTGACCTAAAACTAAAAATATATTTGCAGGAGTAAACATAGTAGTTGGGAGTTTTTTTTTTTTTTAAAGTTTGATTCAAATGTGCATGGTCGATTGGCCATTGCATTACATATTATCGAAAAACGTAGACTGCTCGTTGCCATTTTGAGAAAAATCTTTGATAAACAAGGAGCGACGAGAGCAGGCTTGTGCTTTTAAAACTAATAGAAAGCAGTCTGGACAAGGCAGATCTAAAGTGTGCCATAAATTGTTTGCCAGTCATCCTTTACTTGTGTATAATTCATTGAAATCTGTGGTAAGAATTATTTTATTAACCTTTCATTTAAAATAAAGTTTGAATGTGAGATATTAACATACGACTGTAAGTAAGTGAGTCGATGGCAGACTTAGGCAAAGCCTAGAGATTGATCCATCATATGATAGACTATCAGAGAGGTGTAGAACTACAAAATTATATACGATTGTCGTCAAGGAGCATAACACCTATCCTATTGTATGGAAAAAGATTACTGCTGGAATTGCAGAGGCGTTGTAACCATTAGGGGAGAGGAATACTGGTATACATTGTCACGTCAAATTATAATGGTAAAATAGGTTGTCATCAAGAGCTGACCCTATTTGTTTGTTTGTACTGTACCTGTAATAAATTGTGGAATATTATTGTATGCTTGTTATAAAGAAGGATGCATAACCTTCTTATTTCAGGGGTTTTTGTGGCCCTGTCATTAACGAAATACCAAGCTCGTGGGAACTGATTGATTCCTGACACTGTTTGCATATTTCGGGCACGTGCTGGATGCCATTGCCTTTCAATAAGTGGAACAGATTGTCCAGCGAGCCTAGGAAAAGATCTACCGGTGTTATCCTTCGAAGATAAGTGCCTGTTCGGCACTGGGAAGCTCAACCTCTGTGAACCATAGTTTTAAGAATAAAGACTGAAAATATTCCACCTGTGACAAATGAAAAGCAAATGAACTATAGGGAGGGATGGTAACCAACAACCTACCATTATATATATATATATACCAGTATTAACCTAATTTAGAAAACTACACCTACACACTTTTATTATAATAATATTTGTATTATGGACAGAAGATCCATTGTGTAAATTGATTAATGTAAATAATTCACTTGATTTCACTTTGATTGTCAGTCCTGATTCAAACAAATAGAGTCAGGACAAAATAAATTGAGAAAAAATTAACGTTACATAAAATTCAACCACTGACTTACTTAAGATAGTCTTTTAAAGTGTACTTTGTATGTGATTGTCGTAGTATTGTCGTGTTGTGTGGGATAATAAAATAATTGTTTATATGTGTAGTTGGCTAATGCAACATTACACTACATATTCATAACCCAAGACACCAAACGTAGTCATCATACATTCTAGTCAAAGAATAAATCTGAATGAGATCAAAAGGTGGTAGCAGCAAGGTACCCTGTAAACTTATCAAATATTTGTTATATTCAGGGACCTTCACAGCTGACCTCATTCAGTACACTAAGAGTACATAACAACAACATTTCTTAACATCAAATCCACCACAATCATCAGCTGCCATTTCAACATCAAAAGTCGGCGACAGTGGGTCTCGGAAGTCTTCTATCTCTTGCCTTGACGGTGCACTCTGATAAACTCGTTCAAGTCCATAGAAGCGCAACGAATGTGCAATTGTCTTAAATTGGTAGTTAATAAATATTTGCAAATTTCACAAATTCATCGTCGTCATAATGTGGCTCCGTAGTTGAAGTAATATGCAACTGTACATTGTTGTCTGGGTTACTGCATTAGTCAAGGTCTTCATGACATTGATGCAGATGTTTAGAGATGTTTAAGAACCTGATTCTCTTCAGCCTGTTTTTTGTCAAAGTATGGAGTTTGGAGTGCATTGGATGACTTAGCATTCGTAGAAGCTTAACGTCTACTGAGATGGAAATAATAATGGATTTTAAAAAGCCAAACTACTGCCATGAAAATATATCTATCATCACAGAAGTCCCTGGAATAAAAAAAGAAAGGCCACCAGACCCCTCAACAACTAAAAACTTTAACTCAGGAAATTATTGAAGAAAAGTACAACCCGAAGGAGTGGATACGTGCATGCACATATGGATCCGCAGAGGGGGCAGTAAAGAATGGCGGAGGAGGCATTGTTATAAGGTTCCTAAATGAGAAGATCATCCGAAAGGCCTTCCCTACTAGAAAGATCTCCAGTTTTAGGGCAGAAGCTATGACACAACTACAAGCTCTGAAAATCCTCACCGGATCAAAACAACAGCCACCAGCTAAGATAGTAATCTTCACTGACTGTAGATAACTACTGGAATCAATACAGAACACCAGAAATGAAAACACGATGAATGAGATCAGATCTGAGCTAAACTTTATCCAAAGGTGATCAACCATTGCCCTTCAGTGGTTACACTTCCATAGTGGAATAGCTGGAAATGAGAGAGCAGAGGTTCTATCTAGAAGTGGCAGTAAAATGGAGCCATTTAGCTACCCATGGCCCTTTTGAGAAGCTAAAACCGTCATCCACAACAAGTATAAAAATTAGTGGAAGGAGGGAGGGGATATATACAGCAGAGATGACCCAATCCACCAACTAAACAGGTACCAACAGACCACCATATTCCGCCTGAGAACTAGCCACTGCAGACTACTAGGCCATCTCTATCGCCTCAGGATATCTCACACAAATGAATGTCCATGTGGAACTGGTATCCAGACCCCCAAACACATTCTCCAAAACTGCCCAACCGATGATAACCCACGACTTAAGACCTGGCCAAGGGGTGCTGAGCTCAAGGAGAAGCTATGGGGCTGCCGCGATGACCTGGAAAAGACTGTGGACTTCGTCCTGGCGACGGCCTGCATATTTAGCATGACTACAAACTGAAAGCAGAAGAAGACGAAGACTGCATTAGAGTATCTACAACGGAATATAAGTACCTTGTTTAAACTGACCGCCGCCTCACCACGCTTGTTTCGAGCATTCACACGAAAATAAGTTTAGGTTTTCAGTCTAATCGAATTTTGGAATTTCGGATAAGGGCTTGTGGACCGTATTTCAGACAGCACGGTCTTTTATGTTTGGACTTGTGCCCTAATATAACCGATATACGTTGTGTGTGCGTTGAACAGGGTGCGCCTCGATTAAATGAGACCCAACTCCTTAAAAAAGAAAAGCTGAATTAAATGTTTTGTTAGTGTATGTGCGTGTGTTTTTTTTTTAAAGATGTACATCACTTTCAGTTACAAAGACATTTCCCTATTAAAATAAGCCGTTTATATTTACTAATTCGATATATTTCTAACTCAGTGGTGTCACAGAACGTCTGTACGTGTTCTTTTGGTGGCTCTCTCACACCTTTCAGCCCTTCGGCAGTATCATTTATATTTCTTCATTTTTCTCACCAATCGCTTTTATTTGGCATAAATCATGCCTTCTCATTCATTTTTTGCTCTATGCTGGATCTATTAGGGTGAAGTCTCTAACACTCTTCTCCCCTACGGACGTATCTGCTTTACACGCAGAATTGTTTACGTTCCGCAAGGTAAATGCGATAATACCAGGTAATTGTACCGGTCATACGCTTATCTATTCTCTCCTACTGACCATCTTTTGAAACGCATCGGTCCAACATTTGACCCCAGGTGAAAAGCTGGTGACAACACGGTCTCGCCCGATCGACATGAAAAGAACCCAAGATTGTCTGTCGGAGTTGCCGACAGAGGCGTATGTTTGTCTGGCAGATTACACTGAGGGTAGATGCGTTTATCGTTTTTTGTGGGACATTCACTGGTGATTGTTAGAGATAATCTATCTGGGTAGACATCTTGACGGAAGACATTACGCCAGGCAAACATGGTCACATGTTGTTGTGAGCCTGCGGAAATATTACAGCATGATTTTAAAGAGGTCACACGTTGGAATATTAAATTTAATATTTTAAAACACGTGCTGGATATTTTGAAATTAGACACCCCAACCCAGTGCTAAAGAGCTTACGATTGGATTCAAGTAAGAAGCCGGAATAAACTATGGATCCTATTGGAAGAACCATCTCTGATGTAAACTGAGAACTGTACATATAATGTAGTAAAATCAGGGACACAGAACAGAGAGACAGCAGCGCACGTCATATGAGCGACTCCCAGAAGCCAGAGAGACATCGGACGTAGAATTCCTATATTATAAGTGACAGATCGAAGTATTTGGGAAACTTAAAACCTTAAAAAGTAAGCCCGCCTTTATAAATAAAAAGACTGAAAAATTTAAGGGACCAGGACTTGAAATACGAAGATTGGAAACTCAGGAATTGGATCACCCGTCATAAGAGAAACTTTCCCAGACCAAGTGTTCCGCAGATTCACCCGTCATAAAAGGGATTCAAAATTTCCAGACCAAGTGGTTTGAGAGCATATAACCTAAATTGCTCGTGTCCATTCTACCATGCGCGAGGACATTGTGTATTCCCAAAAACTTTGGGGTAAGTGTAACAATTATTTTACAAATGGAAATTTGATATGTTTTCTTGCTTAGTGGTTATATGAGGCTGGCAACCTCAACATACGAAAATAGTATATTCATAACCCCTACAGCAAGCGCTGGTGATTTCTTCTAGCTAGTCGTGCAGAAAACCGACAGCTGAGGTGACCCCAGACTCCGAATGGAGCAGTGATGACAGATGATTACATCACCTGTACCTAAGTGTATAATATTTTGTGAGATGTATGCACTTTGTTAATTGTAATTCAGGCAACTCATTATTCGCGCTGTCCAGACACATTTTCCCAGTTAATACCCAGAGGAATAGGGTGAATTTTATTCATCTTCCTTGAGCTACACTGTGTACTCAGGAATTTAATTCTTCTGAGAAATTAACATTGGTGGATGGACAGAGAGAATGCGCCTGTTAATTGGCAGCCCACAAATGTACTTAGCAGAGGCATTTGTTTTCTATTCTGTCTTTCAAAGTTCGTGGTACAAGACTTCTTGTGGTTACAAGCTATCAGACGGTTCGAAGCACTGAAGTTACTACGCCACTCGTATGAGAGAAGTACACTCATCACCAAGAAGTGACGAAAACCACGGCGACAGGATTCACCTAGAGTTAAGTTTTCTTGTAAAAAAAGGCGAAAGCAACGGACTTTGATAAATCCTCAACTATGTCTCCATTACGAAAACTTGTCACAAAATTCATCATTCCCTCCTTATTTTAACTGTTAAAGACTAATTCATGATTAAATTTGTTACATGTTGTTTTAGAACTAAACAATCATAGTCGATTCAGTTTTTATATGTACGAAAGCGAACGTTTGAGCAAGATTCTTTAAGACATACATCTATATATACAAAGATATACGAAGAATGGTGAAAAAATAACCTTAAGATTTATTTAATAACAGAATATGCACAAATAGGAATGAAAGCACTTAATCACTTTTCAACATAGTCCCCATCACGTTCAATGCAGGTGTGCCAGCGCTTCACTAATGCCTGGATTCCGCGAGAAAAAAACTCTTTTGACTCCGTAGCCACGTATGCACCGCCTCTTTCACCTCATCTTCCGTACTGAATTTCTTGCCACAGAGTGCCTCCTTAAGAGGTCCAAACACATGATAATCACTCGGTGCGAGGTACGGTGAATATGCAGGATGTGGAAGACACTCTAAACGCAGATTCGTGATTTTCGTTACTGTCGCACGAGCTGTGTACGGCCGCGCGTTATCATGCTGTAACAACACACCAGAACTGAGCAAGCCGCGACGTTTTGACCTGATTGCAGGTTTCAAGTGGTTCTGAAGCAGATCACAGTATAATTCGCTGTTGATAGTGAGTCCCGTGGGCATGTAATGTTCCAGGATTGGGCATTTACAGTCCCAGAAGAGCGTGAGCATCAATTTGCGGGCCGACCGCGTTGTACGGAACTTCTTTGCTTTCGGCGATGATGAATGTCGCCACTCCATGCTGTCTCGCTTAGTCTCTGGCTGGGAGTAGTGGACCCAGCATTCGTCAACAGTGACTATACGGTGTAGAAAGCCATCTTCTTTAGCTTCACAGTGTTTCGCAAACATCTACACGACGCTCTTTCAGTTCGGGGTGAGTTGTTTTGGTACACACCTAGCGGAGACTTTGTGGTACTGCAGCACGCCATGAATGATGTGGTGCGCCGAGCCATGACTGATCTTCAATTCTTCAGCCCCTTCGTCGATTGTTACCCGCCGGTTTTCCAGTATCACTCGTTCCACTGCAGTGATAGCGTCAGGTGTAGTCGCAGTGTGATGCCGGCCGGAGTGAGCTGTATCAGTCACAGTTGACACCCCACTTTAAAACTTCCTGTGCCACTCGAATGTTGTTGTTGTTCGTCCATCACGGGTGATGAAGACCACTCTGTTCATCCAATTATTTAGGAATATGTTAGGTTAGTCTATGGGTACGAAGGTGACTGATGAGCCCGATGCGGGCCTGGAAAGATCTCGGACAGTGTGGGCAGGGAATGTTTGCTTCATGTGAAGGTTTTATTACACGGTCCTTTCTAGCTTGTCTCCGCTGTTCCGCTGCTGCTCTTTTGGATGATTCGCATGCCGCTGCACCTTTACGAAGAGATGTGCGCCAAGCAGTTCGGTCTTGCGCAGCAGCTTCCCGTGTGTCAGGGTTTATGTCAAAGGTTTTCAATGACGTCTTTAACGTGTCTTTGAAGCGCTTCTTTTGGCCACCATGGGAGCGTTTACCCTTCTGTATCTCACCATAAAAGAGTATCTTTGGCAGTCGATGGTCTGGCATGCGGACTACATGACCTGCCCAGCGAATCTGTGACTGCATCAGAATAGTATCAATACTAGGGATACCAGCTCTGTCAAGAACGGCGGTATCCGGGATCTTGTCTTGCCATTTGATGTTCATTATCTTCCTGAGACAGACTGTATGGAAGTGGTTTAGCTTCTTTACGTGGCGCCTGTATACAGTCCATGTTTCACTTGCATATAGCAGCACTGGAAGCACCGCAGCTCTGTACACCTTCAGCTTTGTCTGTAGACTAATGCCACTTCGATGCCAAACGTTGGTGTATAATCTGCCAAATGTGCTGCTGGCTTTGGAGATCCTGGTGTTCACCTCATCATCAATGACAATGTTCTGGGATAGTGTGCTACCAAGGTATGTGAATCTGTTCACAACATTCAGTTTCTCACCATTAACCTTGATGATTGGCTCAGTATAAACTGTGCCAGGAGCTGGTTGGTACATGATTTCTGTTTTCTTCGTGTTGATGGTAAGCCCAAAGTTGGCGCAGGCTTCGGAGAATCTATCCACACTATGCTGCAGATCAGCCTCTGAGCCAGCATTGAGGGCACAATCATCAGCAAACAGAAGATCTCTGATGGTGTGTGATTTGACCTTGGTTTTTGCTTGAAGCCTCCTAAGGTTAAACAATTTTCCATCAATACGATAACTAATGTCGATTCCTGTGTCCCCGTCTCTAAAAGCATCAGTCAGCATAGCAGAAAACATGATACTGAACAGAGTCGGTGCAAGTACGCACCCTTGTTTAACTCCATTTGAGACGGGGAAAGGCTCTGATAGCTCACCGTTTTCCTGAACTCTAGCCTGCATTCCATCATGCAGTTGCTGCACTATTGTGATAAATTTCTTTGGGCAGCCATATTTTGCCATGATCTTCCATAGACCCTCTCTACTGACCGTGTCGAACGCCTTTGTCAAGTCGATGAACGCTGTGTACAGGTCACAGTGCTGTTCTTGGCATTTTTCTTGTAGCTGTCTTGCAGCGAACACCATATCTGTGGTTCCACGTTCTTTCCGGAATCCACACTGACTTTCAGGTAAAAGACCTTTGTCAAGATGAGCCGTAAGGCGATTCAAAAGGATTCTGGCGAATATCTTCCAGCGATTGATAAAAGAGAGATGCCTCGATGATTGTTACAGTCTTGGCGATTACCTTTACGTTTATATAGATGTATAATTGACGCATCTTTGAGATCGTGTGGGATGGTTTCACTCTGCCACATTTGCTGGAAGATCATGTGAAGTTTCTCTATCAGAACTGCACCGCCATCTTTATAAACCTCAACAGGAATTGAATCGGAGCCGGGGGCCTTTCCACTAGACAGTTGACGAATCGCTTTCTTAGTTTCCTCCAGAGTTGGTACATCATCTAATGCTTCATTTATAGGAATTTGGGGCAGGCGGATGATGGCTTCGTCGTTAATAGATGATGGCTGGTTCAGAATATTATTAAAATGTTCAGCCCAGCGTTGGAGCATTTTTTCCTTGTCTGTAATTAGTGTTTTTCCATCTGCATTAAGGAGGGGAAATGATCCTGATGATGTTGGACCATAGACCGCTTTGAGTGCAAGGTAAAAAATTTTCAAGTCATGGCTGTCAGCAAAGCCTTGGAGCTCATCTGCTTTATTACTCAGCCATGAATCCCGCATCTGGCGTAGTTTATGTTGGACGATTCTACGCATGTTGTTGAAAGCGTCTTTCTTGGATGTAGATTTTGGATCATTTAAATATGCTTTATGGAGATGGTGTTTCTCAGCCAACATCTGCTTTATATCATCTGAGTTCTCATCAAACCAGTCATTTTGTTTCTTGATGGAAGGACCCAGGACCTCTGTAGCAGTGTTGTAGATCTGCTCACTTAGGGCTGCCCAATTTGTTTCCACACTTTGGCCGTCTAGCGAGATAGATTTGAGACGGTCTTCTAAGGTGTCAGTAAATGACTGTTTGATTTTTGTCTTCTTTAGTTTGGTGACATCCAGCCTCTTTTGAGTTTTCTTCCCCTGAGGGCGCCTGGCTGGTTGGATACGAATTTTAAGTTTAGATACAATGAGGCGATGATCAGTCCAACATTCGGCACCACACATGGACTTGGTCACCCGGACATCTTGCCTGTCCTTCTTCCTAACAATTACATAGTCAATTAAGTGCCAATGCTTTGAGCGAGGGTGCATCCAGGAGGTCCTGTTGCGGGTAGGAAGTCGAAAAATGGTGTTGGTGACAAGGAGGTCATGTTCTGCGCAAGTCTGGAGGAGAAGAAGTCCATTGCTGTTACAGCGACCCACGCCGTACCTTCCAATAGTGCCATTCCAGGAGATGTTATCTGAGCCTACTCTTGCATTAAAGTCACCAAGAATGATGAGCTTATCTGCTTTAGGAACTGATGCAATGACTGCATGTAGTTCTTCGTAAAACTTATCTTTGACGTCATCCTGGTTTGTCATAGTTGGTGCATACGCGCTAATGATGGTGGCATGTTTTCTTCCATAGAACAGGGGGATCTTGACCGTCATCAGTCGGTCATTTATTCCCTTTGGGGGCCCCGCTAACTTGCTGACAATTGCTGTTTTGATTGCAAATCCAACCCCTGCTTCTCGTCTTTCTTCAGTTCCTCTTCCGCTCCAAAAGAATGTATAACCTGCACCCTTTTCGCAAAGTTGGCCCTCACCTGCAAGTCGAGTTTCACTCAGTGCTGCTATGTCAATGTTGTACCTGGCCAGTTCTCTCCCAATCAGGGCAGTTCGTCTCTCAGGTCTGTTTGCTTTAAAGTCTTTGTCAAGGAGAGTGCGCACATTCCATGCGCCTAGAATGAGGGGGAAAAATCTGTCCTTTCTTTTTCTTATATGTCGCCCGCCGAAGTAGGGTACCCACCAACCGCGGTAAGCTGGTTAGGTAATGGTGGAGCAGGCAATGTTTAGGGCACCTTTTCTAGCCCCTTCCTCATGCCATGGAGGTGAGCAGTGCTTTCCTAAAGAGGGCTGCTCAGTCACTCAGGGGGCTGCCGAATCCCACTGCTGCTCCGATCAGTGGAAGACGACCATATGGCCTGAGCCGCCTGTGTGTAGGTCTGCGACTACGACTTCCAGCGTACCCACGCCTGCCGCTTCGCCGCTCGCCCATCGCCACAGGACTTGTTGTGAGTGGATGGATGAATGGATGAATGGATGAAAGAGTGACTTGCGCGGTGATTTGGATTAAAGTGAGGAAGAGTTGCGCAATTCGTCGACCTCACTCCCTCGCCTGGGTCCATCTCAATCCAGTGTTGACTGGAGATGAGTCAGCAGGAGTGGAGAAGGTGAATATAAGACTTTGGGATGAATTCCCAGCATATAGCCCCTAGTGATTCTGGATCTCGTGACATATTTGGACCTCCTACCACTCTATCTCCCCCCCGGTCTATATACTAACGAGCCCCCACTCCCCCTATTACACTGAGTGAACAGAAGAGAAAGAGAAGAAGAACAGTATGTCTCTTTCGCACACTTTCGTTCCTTCTCTATATATGTGATAACGTGTGTTGGTAAACACAACTACAACATTTATTAATGTTCTGAAATATAACAACATTCAATTACACTGATACAAATGCAACTAGAAATAACATTAACTATCCCTGTGAAGAAAGATATTAGTTAATGCAAAATACACAAATGAATCTAAAGTCTACCCTATGTGATGATGATGATGAATTTAAGTAACTCCTAAATACTAACAAAAAGGATATCTTGTGTTTCTTGGTCTCTTGCTAACTGTCAATAAACTCTGGTTGTTTGAACACAATGGACAAGTCTTTGTCTGCCTACAATAACATTGGACGGTTCACTCGATTTCGCCAGGTGTCCACGGCTTGTATTTTTGTCTTTCACAATGCCTGTGTTGACATTGTCCCGAGCGTCCGAGGTGTCTTATTCATGGGTGAGGTTGAACACAATGTTAGGCGGGTGAGACTTCGTCTGTTATGCAGATGTCCTTTTGTTGTCTTGGTATTTTGCTTATGTGGTGACGATGATGGAAATATGTTGTATATTCGTATTTGTTGGTGCATCAATTGTACAGGGAGAATCTGTCCATTACTGCATGTAATTTAGGATCTCGATAAATTTGGTAGGCACTGGGGTTACAAAATCTCCCGTCTGCTCTTGCAGCTTTTGATCATAGTTTCTCAAAGGCACTTGTTGTAAAAAATCATCCGTTGGCGACTGCCACTTCAGATCATTAAATTTCTCAAAGGCACTTGTTGTAAAAATCATCCGTTGGCGACTGCCACTTCAGATCATTAAATTTCACGTGGACAGCTATTTAGAAATGCAGCAATCCTTCTGGGTATTTTCTGCTTTCTTTTTGGGTGGGTAGTCGATGATAGAAAGACCCTTCACCGCCTGGTAAATTCCTTTCTGACCCCCGTGGAGTATTGGTAGGTTGTTGCCGTTAATTACGTGTGAGATGCGTGTCGTCGCAGTATCTCGGTCGGCCCTACTCTAAAGCTTGTCCTGTGATTAACGCCAACCACGTAGTAGACTAAGGATGAGTATCTCAAATGGTCCCTGTCTCTACCACTGTGATGGATAAAATAATGAACCCTTTGTAAGTATCCCGTAAACTATGCTACGCCTGTAGTGTCTTGTATGTGAAATCTTATCACTATAAGAAAAGGGCTGTGCGGTGTTTACTGCACGTTTAACATGTAATGTAAGAGGCAAAATAAAAGTGTCTTGTATTTACTTCGTTATAGTTACTGGAAACTGTGCAATCTTATAAATATAATCATTCTCTGCATGGCGTTTATTGCAACCTGTACTTATTAGTGTGAAATATAATATTATAATAAACGTGACTGGTATTTACAGTGTTATATTTATGGAAAAATATGTATATATTATCTGAATGAAGTTAAGACATAATAATGATAAAGTACAAAATATATTACACTAACCTTGGTGTCCCTATAAGAATTTCACTGACACAATGTCTTGATTCTTTCTTGTGAAATCTAGAACCCACGTTTTGGTTGGCGGAATGGTTTCTCTTACCAATGCCAAGCAATGAATCTAGTTGGGTTATATATCGTCTGAATCGCCTAGGGCGATTTTTTTCGGGTTCGCTTCCTGTGTCATGTGAAATTTCGTTTGTTTTCCTAAAGTCAGACATTCCGTCCTCAAACTGTGTACAATTTCCTGTATTATTTTGCTATGGTCGCTCTCATATTTTGCTTATCCGAGACAACTTGTCTGCGTTCGTCTTTTGGGGCACGTACAGTGTTGTTCTTCTCGTTATAATTTCGTATTCATACTGCTTTCATGTTGCCCTTGTGCAGACTTTAAGTCTCCCTTAGTCGCAACAATACTTGGTTAACACTGGCCCTGTGTAAACATATCCGCAACTTAGTATCAATTATTCCGATAGTCTGTTGGTGCAATGTCCGCGTGTTGTGAAAACATTTCAGGTGAATGTTGTTGCGTGCTGTCTCAGTGTTCTGTAAACATTACATTCTACGGCTAGCCACAATAATATTGCTTGTACCTTCCTGCCTTTGTGAAAACACAACCGAGACGTTGAAGCGATTACCTCAATAATCTGTTGACCCACTGTCTATTGTTATGTAAACAGTCCATGCGAAATTGGTCGGATTACCACGATTGATGAAGACGATGTCTGGTTTTAAGAATTAAAATGCAGACTTACTCGCGTCCCGTGACAGGTGGCCGAGCTGCCCTGAAAAGGGCATGACAGCTCCTTCACCAGAGGTACTACCAATACCTGACTTCCCAACACCCCCCTGTGCCACTCATAAACCTGCTGAAACACAAGCATACCCATTCTGCTTCTTTATCCTCCGATGAATGTCTGCTGGTTTCTCACCCTCACTACCAAAAAAACGAATAACTGCACGCTGCTCTTCTCTCATGCATGCTTCCAAGGGGGCGGCCATTTTGGCTATGGTTTGCTGACGTCATACTTCCCATCAGGACGACGCGCCTGCGCGCACTGGTACCTCAAGCGGCAGGGCATAACATATCTGTAGTACAACCGTCAACTACTTGATTTTGACTTTTTATTGCCATATTAAGGTTATTTTTTTATTCCCCCTCGTATTTAGATCTATAGAGCCATTACTTATAAGAGGAATTTCGTTGGATTACACCAACTGGGGGCTTGAACGGGCTAAAAACATTGCTGAATTCTTCACAAAAGGCGACGGATCAGATATAAGTTAACCATTGCTCAGCCCTATGCCGCATGGTTCTTGACTTCTGACTTATCTTGTGAAAACTCCCCTAGGATAGAAGCGTCATTGCACTTCTATCTACATATCTGCCAAGAGCAATCTTGTGCGAAGGTAGACACCTTTGACGACCCAATTAGATACTCTTGAGTTGTGGCCACAGTTGGACCACTACTGCAAAGCAGGGGAGGTAATCCGTGACAAGTGGAACCTTTCTATTTATGACAGAAACTGCAAGACGATTTCGCTCCATAATTTCACAGAAGCACACAAGCCAGAGTACAAAATGTACTCACACATTTAAAAAAAAAACAACTTCTAAGAATCTTTTGTTTGAACCACGGAATATCAAAGAAAGAGCAAAATTTCCCCAATTATATGTCCTTTTAGTCTGCTCTTGTCTCATCCTGCTGTTCAAAAAGAAAATTTGTAGCAAAACTGGAAATCTAGCAGATTTTCAAAAACCAGAAAATGGAGTTAAGCCTTTATACGACAGAAATATATACAGGTCACGAGGGTTACTGAAGTTCAAAACACAAATAAAGAACTGATTAAAGCTAAGGGCACAAAACAAGTCTGCTGGTATCGAATAGTTCCAACAAGAGCATGTCGCCATAAAAATGAAGAGCTCAGATCATAAAAGTTGTGATGGTAGCCAAGAATTGAGAAAATTACTTGAGTGCACCCCGTCGGCCATCGCCGTTAGCTGCTCCCTATCGTAGGGTACTCGAAATCAAAGAGCTAACTCAAGTGCTAGGCAAATTTGAAAATAATCAACATCGGGTGAAGGAAACAAAGAAAACTTAGAAGATGATGGTGCCATATTTTCCTCATTCTAAGAGCGCCCTGAGCTGTACTTGTTTCAATTACTCAGACATTCGTAGAGAAAATTGTTTAGAAGGTAGGTGGAAAGAGAAAGAACTCAGCCGTGTGTGTATGGCTAGAAAATATTACCGTGTACCAGTGCCATGTGGCAATATAGCAACGTTTTGGCCGGGTTTTTAGATGATGTTAGCATTCATTTCTGCCTGTGATTAGAGAGAATTGTGTTAGGTAAATGGCACTCAGATCTTCATGTTTTGTACCAAGAATATAGCGTTTTATGATATTCCCCGTAAACCATCTGTAACCGTTTACAGAACACTTCATCTTTAAAACATTAACGATTTTAGTTATCTAAACATGTAATTATTACTTCATTTGCTTGGAATGAATGAATATCTACAGTTTATATGGTGCAGCTTTATATATCTTTTCATCGAACATTTCGGTTTCCTAGTTTTATTTTTTACGATCATACATACATACATACATTCGTACGTGCTTAGTGCATGTGTGCGTGCGTGCGTCCGTGCATTCATACATACATAATACATAAATAAATAGGCCTACATTCATAAATACTTACATACATACATGCATAATACATACACACATACATCCATACATACATAATACATATATACATCAGAATCTTTATTCTCCAGAAAATACATTGATATGTACTGACATGATATAATAAAATACAACACGGCATATAGGAGAATCATTAGAATTTACATAAAGTAAATTTACATAAATTCATACAGCGTTAATGAGGGCTGTTACCACAACATACATACATACATACATACATACATACATACATACATACATACATACAGACAGACAGACAGACAGACAGACAGACAGACAGACAGACAGACAGGGGCGGTTTTGTGTTGTGCGAGGCCAAAGACAAGCGTGAACTTAGGAGGCCTCTTTTAAATAAACTCCTGTTGTATCGACAAGCATATAATTGTGCGCTAGGCCCCTAAAAGCACGCCACTTAATCAAAAGCCTAGTTTGCCTATGCCTAAAACCACCACTGCATATCTCAGTGCATACATGATAAGGGCTGTTCAGAAATGGGCTGCTAGGTGCGCCGACGCTTTGTGCACTGCCCAGACCCGAACCGGTCCCATCAAATGCGAACAAAATGTGATGTCCAGATCGACTGTGTCTTTACTTCGAAGTGTGGTTTGGCTTGGTTGGACCACATTTATATCACACGGACAACTCCATCAGTGCTCCAATCTCCTCACTTAAATCACACAAGGAGGATCTAAGCACAGTGCACGGAATTCCGTAGCACCGGCGAGGATCCCAATGTGTGGAAAGAGGAATCACACGTTCTATAAATATTTTTGTGGTGATTTAAAAAACAAAAAGGTAGGCCCATAGCAGATGCTGCCGTAAAGGAGTAAAGTGTTAGAGACTTCGCTATACTAGGTCCAGCGATGAGAGGTGGACGACCAGTTCCATTCCTCGCTGCCTTTTCCTTCCCTAACTCAAGAGCAAAGTCAGGTACCCATTTACAGCTGGGTAGACTAGAGCGTGTCGGCACCGTGAATCGAACCTGGTACTTTTGCAGCGAAAGACCAGCACTCTAACCACTCTGTCAGTCGAGCGCTCTATTGTGGTGGGTAGGTTTCCTAATTTTTAAATTTTGCCAGGGCAGCGGCCGTATGGTCTATTCTTTACGATATCCAACTGCCGTGGGATTTTTAACGTGCGCAACTTGCACACTGGACCTCCTAATTATTCACCTTTATCCGAGAAGACTAGGCGTCCAATCTCACTACCCAGGAGATCTCACTACCCAGGAGATCTCACTACCCAGGAGATCAAGGGGGAGTATGACATCATTTGGAACGACTGGTTCTGGGAAAAAAAAATTGCATAAATTACATTTCCTGTACTGGGAAACGAACCTGTTACCTTTAGAATTGAGGCGGACGCCATATCTCTTAGTCACTCCGACCCCCTACACGTCGTAGTAGAACAACTTCGTAGCAGAAAATCTATACTTCATGTCAATTATACGTAGCTGAGTAGTTTACAAGAAACGTGTCCACAAGCAAACCCTCTTTCACATACGTGAGCTTACGATGGTAGCCTGCTCCAATCACAGATGACTGCAGGGATGCTGCGCTTTTGAGGTGATAACCAATTGCTGATTTGCCCTGGTGTATTTTTTTCGATGTGTTATTTTCTATTCAGCTTGTTAAAGAGCTTCTCTGTCTAAAATCTGAGGCGAAGCCGAAGCTAGCATCTCCACTTGGTGCTATCAGCAGCTTCATCCTCCCAGGATGCTGTATTTATATCCAAAGTCGTCATGTCTCTCTAGCACACAACTTTGTTTAAGCAATGTATAGATGTTTGAAAGTCCAGCGCGCGACAGTACCTCGACATTAGTCGTTTTGTCCTTCCACGAAATGCCGAGGATGGGGCGTAGACACCTTAGGATGAAGGTAATGAGTCTCTATCTTGTTTAGCGTAGGTTTTCCACGTGTCGCTACCGTATAGAAGCCGTGCTGGTGACGGTCTGTATTGTGAGTTTGATGTTTCCCCAGATACGCGTTGTGAGGGGAGCAATGATGGTTCAATGCGGCAGTCGGTTATGTGTCCAGATAACAGTTTGTCGTTGATGGTGAACCCCAAGTATGTGACGTTGTGTACCACTGCCAGTTCATAGCTATCGACATCTAAATCTTGTCCCCAACATATTTGTTTTTCTATATACTTACTATGAGATTAAATTCCTTGTATGCTTGAGATTAGCGATTCATCAAAACCGTAAGAGATGACGCTGCGGGGTGCACAGAACACACACTGAGGCAACCTCTTGACGGCATCACAAGGTAGTCCTTGTTCCGGAATCAGGGTAAAAGAGGAAAATTGAGACCGAAAAACACATAAGAGAATTGCATAGACAAATGAAAGGACCTTGAGCGGACGGCACAGGACAGGGGAGATTGGTGTGAATTTATTGAAGTTCTAAGCTCCATTGGGGAGGTGAAGAGTAGTGAATCATGAATGGATATCTCCTTTTGGGACAATTTTCTTCTTCAAGTACCGTGCCTAGTGGCGTAGGAGATCATGTCTCTCCACAACTTCCTGTCTCCAGTACAATTGATCAATTCTGCTGTTGACTTCTTTCCAAGCCACGATGTCAAACTGTCCAGAATTTGCTCTCTTTGTCTTCCCCTATCTCTTTTTCCTTCAATCTTACCTGTTGTTACGATATATTGCATCTTTCCTATTCTCATAACATGCCCAATGTCACAAGATGGAATTTGGGGCGACCTCTTTCCGATCTCTCTTTCATTACGGCAGTAATCAGTTCAAATTTTGTACTGATTTTATTGCGATTTTTTCCGAGTCGCACCCTTTTCTTTCTCTGTCCACTGTAGCAGATATTTTGTATTTTCTTTCTTACACTCCTCTCACTGATAAGTCATCACGTCTGTTTGCCACCCGTCCCTTCCCTAAGGCTTTGCAAGGAGCGGCAGAGATAATATTAACGACAGGCTTGTTGGTGATTCTGGCGTACCCAACCTTGGCCGCTACCGATTAAGACTATAAAATCGCCAGCGTAATTGTATAACTGCTGATAAGGCCAGGGTACGCGACAGATAAGAGATTACTTGTCTGAGTGACACATTGTGGACAGACAATGATGACTTAATCACTTCCTGTCCGATTTATGACAAGATTACTTTCGATAAAGTAATAATTTGTTACATCTTACACACGTTGTCGTATGAGTTTACCGATATGTTTGTGAGTTGGTACACAAGGGATCGGATATTTTCATGCCACATTTGGGAGAGGTGACCTCTGCAATGCATTCAAAATTTTTCCATGTCAGGAATTTTTTTAACCCCCCCCCTCCCCTCCCTCCCCAACCAGCATGTTTGAAATGATTGGAGCTTTTGCCTAGCTTCATGACAAACAGAGCAGGGGAGGATTGTGAATATAACCTGACGCTTCAGTCAGTCAAATTTACTGTGAAGATCGCTTGCCAAGACGACACAACCAGACCTTGCCAGAGTGAAGCCTAGAATTCAGAATTTCATTTTATTAGACCGGACCTTTTTATTGGAGAATTTATCGGGACTTACAAAACAGCCCACGAAAACTCTAGCGTTTTAAATAAGGAAATCCGGAATATCTGAGGAAACTGAACAACACGGAGTCAGAGAGGGAATTAAAGTTAAAATTAACGACCCCAAGTATATGTGTAAAAAGACCTCGGCTAGCGCCTTAACTTCATTCATCTGAGCAAAAAAATTCTGTGAGCCAGGATTGGCGTAAGTTGTCATTTTACACTTTACATTTTCATTTCTAACATGTGAACAAATATGTATATATTACCATGTGAATATTAATTTGTGAAAATCGCTAGTGGGCGTTCCAGTCATTTGAGGCTGGCAACCTCAGCGTATAGAATGATGATTTCATGAACCACCACTGCACGGGCTGGCGACTGCTTTATTGCTAGTTTCTTAAGGAGAACTAAACGCATCAGTAGTTCCAAGTTCCCTATGGAGCAGGGAGGGAAAGATGAAAGAAATGATATACATTTTAATTATAATACTTACAGTTTCAAACCAGTGTAAATGTCGATGTTAACGTATTCACTTTAAAATCAGTGTAAACATAAATGAAGACATATCCAACGTATATGGTGAACACTTTCAATCAGTGGAAATGTAAATGTAAACATATTCTATTTGTATTATTAACATTTTCATTTAAATGTAAAGAAATTTTCTCTCGATGGATTAAAGTTAATTCTCATCGAAGGTAAATTCTGAGTAAGTGGGATGGTAGAACAGGAGAAAGGGGACACATAAGTATGTGTCGGGAAACGCAATACTCAGGAGAGCGTTTCGTTTCTATTCTTTTACCATAGTTGTTGGTGGTGGGACTAGTTGAAGGGCACTATCTCTGGAACAAAAAGGGAACAGTGGTCTGAGCTTTATGACGAGGGACCAACTTTGTAGACTCTCCCTGACACACCTGGGAACGAGCTGCACCCTACAACCTTGACCAGCGACGAGCGTGAGCAGTGTAAAAAGAAACAACTCAGCGGGAGCAGAAACAACCACTGGCCGCTAAGTGCAATATATAAGCTGCCAAAGTGAACTTTTTTCATAGAACCTACTATCAATCAATGATGAACCTTTTCTTTTAAACTGTTCAATTATCTTCAAACTGTTAAATCTTAAGTGATTATTAACTTTTCGTATTTGTAACTTTACAAATTTAACTTCATTTAATCATTTTAAATGTACTGCATGTTTGTGTCAGTCAATTTACTAAACACACTCTAAACAGAGCTATACCAGAATAATAAGAATTCCACTGTGTAAATCAGAAGTGGGGGATCGAACGAGCTAAGATTAATCATCGCTTAATTCTTCACAAAAGTTGTCGGCAGATTCTAGAAATAACGTGCTCAGCCAATGCAGCTTTGTTTTCGCTTATCTGAATATCTTGTGAACACACCATTGAGATAGAAGTGTCATTCATCATCATCTCAACCCATAACCCGTCATGGGTCGTAGGGGTGCCATGGTGGAAGCATCAGCAGACAGGGTCCTCCACTGCTCTCTATTCTCAGCAATGCGTACAAGTGTGGAGAAACCGTGTCCTGCCCATTCTTTGATGTTATCAGCCCAGGATTTTCTTTGCCTTCCTCTTCTCCGTTTACCTTCCTCTTCTCCGTTTACCTTCGACTGTTCCCTGGAGGATCGTTTTCGAAAGGGAGTCATGACGAGTTACATGCCCAAACCAGGCAAGCTTTCGACGTTTCACTATTGACAAAAGTGGTTCTTGATGGCCTGCATAGGTGTTTATCTTCTCTCTAACATAGACATTTGTTTTGTGCTCTTTATAGCAAATGCGCAAAATTCTTCTGTAACATTTATGCTCGAAAGCCTGAATCCTTCGCTCCGTATCTGCAGTGAGTGTCCAGCCCTCACACCCATACAAGAGAATAGATAATACAAGTGATTTGTATAATTTGATCTTCACAGGAAAACTGATGTTACTTTTCCAGATCACATTCAACCTTGTCATGGCAGCTGAGGCCATCTCAAGTCTTGTCTTGATTTCTTTATTTGATCTTCCATCACTACATATAGTGGACCCGAGATATTTAAAGGTGTTAACTTCTTCTAACGTTTGCCCATTTAACGTAATGTTGGTCGGAACATGTTTCTTATGGCTATTCACCAATATCTTGCTTTTTTCTATATTAATTTCCATCCCATATGTTCTTGTTACTTTCTCCAGTCTAGAGGTAAGGTCTTGAAGTTCTGATTCTGTTCCAGCTATCAGATCAATATCATCAGCAAAACGTAGATTACACAGAGGTCGGCCTCCAATCGATATGGTTGATTTATAATCGTAGAGAGCCTCCTGCATAATATGTTCTAGATAAATGTTAAAGAGCACTGGTGACAGGATACATCCCTGGCGAACTCCTACAGTTGTTTTGAAAAATTCTCCAATGTCATTGCTTGCAAAAACAGCACTGCTTGCGTCCTTGTATAGTGCTTCAATGATATCTATGATGTTGGTATCAAAATTGAATTTTCTCATTATTTGCCATAAACCTTCATGCCAGACTCGATCGAAGGCTTTTGTGAAATCGATGAAGTTATGGTATAAATCATGTTGATGCTGGAGATGTTTTTCGATCAGTGTCATTACCCTTCTATTTACTAATCTGCCAAGAGTAATCTTGTGCGAAGGTAGACAGCTTTGAAGCCCATATTAGATACTCTTGAGTTTTGGCCACTGTTTGACTACTACTGCAAAGCAGGGGAAGCAATACTGTCACACCCAAAAGCTTCTATCTAACTTATGACATAAGTTTCCTCTGCGTATTGGCCGCTTTCAGGACATCCTCATTACTCTTTTTGGCTGTCCATGGTATTTTTAACATTCTTCTGTAAAACCACATCTCTGTTGCCTTTAGTGCCTTCCCTATTTGTTTACTAATTGTCCATGACTCACTCCCATATGTCAGGATTGGTTCTATATAACAACGAGGAACTCTCTTTCTTACTTCCAATGACAAAGAAATGTTGCATAAAATACTCTTCACTTTATAGAATGCTGCTTTTTCCTGAGCTATTCTGCTCTTCACTTCTGAGATGCATCTTCCATCCGTTGTTATTAATGTGCCCTGGTATTTCTCTCTCTAGATTTGATTTTGGACTTGTATAGTCTAAAGTAAAGTTTCCAGTAATTTATTGTGTACTAATCCCAAACGGTATCAGTTAATTGTTTCATGTTCTGACGTTATTTCTAGATCATGGAATCCATGTGATGACACACCACGACAGGTTTTTTTTTTTTTTTTTTTACGGGAAACATGACTGACCTTTCACCCCAGGCATGACCGTTAATTCCCTAACATAATTCCCAATCTCTAGATCTCTATAAACACTATCATAACAGTAATAAGCTGCTAGCATCATAGCATTTTTATACACAGCTGCGTATGATTGTCTCATTATCCCAGGGCGCCATGCCGATAGACTCAAAGATGCTCTAAGACGATACCTTCCATGAAAAAAGCATGAATATGAGACGTTTCTCCAGAGCTATAACTTTAAATGTTCATGAGATGCAGTGTTTTTATTGGCACAGATAAAAACTCACTTTTCGTAAGAATTAGAACGTCCGCTAGACAGAAAATACGGGAGAGAGAGAGAGAGAGAGAGAGAGAGAGAGAGAGAGAGAGAGAGAGAGAGAGAGAGAGAGAGAGAGAGAGAGAGAGAGAGAGAGAGAGAGAGAGAGATGGAAGGGGGGAAGGGGAAGAAAGACAGAAAGAGAGAGAAAGAAATAATAGAGAATGAGAATTTAAAATCGTAATCATGCATTCAGGTGCCAGTGGAACAAGAGATGGGAAGAAGACACTGACAATGGTAGGACGCACATTGAGGAAACCTGTTAGAATTACGTGACAGTCTTTATTCTGGAATCTCCAGGGTTTTAAAAAAAACGGTAGAGGGAGATTGAAAAGCGCATGAAGATGAGAGCTGGAGACGGGAATAAAAGAGATAAAGAAGCCTTAGAAAGACCTTGAGCGAGTGGCACGAGAAGGACAAAGTGACAAATGTCTATGTGCTTTCATATGCCGGTCTTCAAAGCATGTATACACAGCTTAGACAGCGCAGACTACGCTGGCTTGGCCATGTCCGCCGCATGGAAGATGGTCGCATTCCTAAAGATATCGTCTATGGACAAATGGCAAAAGAACAGCCAAGCGACCGTGTCTGATGTTCACAGATGATCACAGATGTTCACAGATGTTCACAGATGTTCACAGATGTTCACATATGTGTGCAAGAAAGACATGAAGGCACTGGGCATAAATCCAGCAACCTGGAAGGACGAAGCTGCCGATCGCACCAAGTGGCGATGCTTCCTACGGCGCCACCTAAGATTGGGTGAAAGGAAGCTCTCACAACAAGCAGAAGAGAAAAGAACATTAGGAATAAAAGCAGCTGAGAGCAATCACCTCAAAGGCGCATTCCTGTAGTCAGTTATGACTGAAGGGGTCTAGTACTACGAATACTTCACTCCCGTACGGTAGTTTATGCTATGGGGGCTGCCGTTACCTTTACGCGGCATCACAAAGCAAGACAAGAGTTAATTGTGTGTATATATTCAGTGAAATTATTTACTGTATCCCAACAATGCTCAGATTTCAATAGCGTAATTATTCTATTAATTTGTTTGACCTACATATTTTTATAAGACATCTTTAGGCCTCGTCTGGTTTGGTTTTAAGGGCCATCTTCATTGCACACCGACAACTCCATACGGTGCTATAATCTCCTCCAAGGAGGATCTCAGCACAGTGCACGAACCCCGCAGCACCGGCGAGGATCCCAATGTGTGTATACAGGAATCACACATTCTATAAATAGTTTTGTGGTGGGTAGGTTTCCTAATTTTTAAATTTTGCCAGGATGTCACGAAATACGTTCGTTTTTGTGTGTGTGTTTTTTAGGGTTTTCACTCCTTTCCAGCATTATTGCTTTGCCATTCCTTTTACGTGCTAATTCTTTCAGTGTTCGTTGTTTTCGCTTTCATCGTTCAAAGTTGTCTTCACATCTTGTCACACCTCTCACCCACCCCTCTCTCCTGGTTATTTTTTCTTTTGTTATCGGCGACGCTTAGCGTAGGAGCGAATTTGTCACATTGACTTTTCCCTTATCGCCAGCTCCAGACGAAGTAAAAGTCTACACAGAGCAAATTCCTATTGTTAACCCAGACATTTTGTCTGAGAAGATACACGAAACCATGTTGTCCCATGATAAAGTTCTAGTTTGCACACATGATGTGCCCAAATGCACGGTCGATCTCACTGGGATGTAGGAGGATAAGAATCTTATTAAAGATTAAGACACGACAAAAGATGTAATACTTCCGGTAGAAGAAAATTGTTGTGATAATCAGCTACCAGAACGTAACATCTTGGATGAGATTACGATGTTAGATCTGTGAAGTAATGAGTTTGTAAACATGACAGGCAAAACGGAAGAAGCAAGACCTTATATGGTTATGGAGTTTTAAAATCACACGTACAGGGCAATATCTTATGTTGTCGTGTAGTAATGCTCTATATATGAGGGTAGTGGGGAACCCCTACACAAATCAGGCACTTATTTGCAATTGGTTTGGCGTTCGAAATGCTAAGCTAGACTGCTCATGATTTGACTTCTCCTCTAAGTAACAACCTGGGTGTGTATACTGTGATAAAATGCTCCGTTTAACAACCCCGCTCAAATATAATCATATTACAGCATTTCAATTTTTTTTTTGTTAGCGAGTGGGCAAGTCCCGCCCGCAAACCCCCACTTTTTCTCTACAACGTTAGACAGTTGGCGACGAACCAAAAAATTTTACCTCGTCTTGAGAACAGGAGAGGCTGGACAGGGGGGGGGGAGGATATGAAAAGGAAAAAATCTAGCCTAGCGATACTGAAACTAAAAGACCAAATGTGTGCAGGGAGAGAAAGGAGTAGGAAAGAAAAATTTAGAATATTTATTTCTTCATAAAACGAAAGAGAGTAAATAAAAGAGATGCTTTGACAGTAGAGCAATATTGTTTAAAATAACATCATATAGTAACTTATCTGGATTTTGAACAATTATTTCCTTAATATGGTATCTTAGTGAAAAGAGTCCCATAATAAAAAGGAAAAATACAAAGATGAAAACGAAGATAAAGAAGAAAGTAACACCTATCTAGAAGGATAGATGACAGTAGTCTGATCAATAATCACTTTAAATAATTAAAATCGCCCAAGTAAAAATAGAGATATGATAGAAATACAAAATTAAGACGGACTGACAGACTCACTGATAACCTTGCTCAGTTTTGAAAATCTTCGCCCAAAAAGTCAAATCCGTTTGACTTGATTTGATTGGGTGAGGCTAGTTAGGAAAGGGGAGGTAACACTGAAGATTTGCCAGCCAAAGCGAAACATATTTCTACACAGTAAGATAAAATCAGACTGGCAAACGCATTGATAGACACTCAAAAATGTTTGGGGTTTTTAAAAAAAGAGTCAAATTTTGGACGCGTTGTTCCATTGGCTAGTACGATTGATAATAGGAAAATAATACAAGGCTAGAACGCCATTACAAATTTTATAACCGCAGTGCTAAGATGAGATCAGAAGGGGAGCTTGCCTGAATGTTTTACCTTCTGGACAACGGCAGTTTAACTTGTGCCATTATTCTGCTAGTCATCTTGTGTATTGTGTAACATATTTCATTGATTGCGGTAAGAGAAATGATTTATTAATATTCTTATTAATGTGTAGAGGCTAACCTAAATACGGCGCCCACACATTTTGTGTTGTGCGACATTGCTATTGTGGAAGCTTATGACATCCTAAGGGAGCACATGCATGCCTAAGCAGACTATTGAAGCAGAAAAAAAACAACATGTAAATGGTGTTTGAATATTGCCATGCATAACAAAATAATTTGAGCAGATACCCACGGATTGAGAAGAAGTCACAATACAATTATGACCTGTAGCTATTGATTAGCACTTGGGCTGATCACTACGAATGTTTAACGATGTTTATTTGTTAGGTGTGGAGATGTGTATATGAAGTGTATTTAGGGAGGCATTGTTCATTGTTGAAGGGTTGCATCAACGAGTAACCAGTAAGACAAAACTTGGAGAGGCAGTGTACGAGGCAACTTACCTGTTGCTTGTATTGTGAAATCTAACTGCAAAAGCTGACTCCAGCTGAGACACGGGTGGACATAAAGTGTCATATTTCCAGTCAACCACCTACTTGCCACGGATTGAAAGATAAGCCTTCGTTTTGAGGGCTAATGACTTCTCATTTCATTGTTAACCTCCACACTGTAATTAAACGTTCTAGTGACATGATGAAAGGAACAGTTCTTCCAACTAGTGACCCTTCTTAATACCTTGTTACTACAGCCAGGGATACAAGTACAGAAACATTTTAATAATATCATTTATTGGACAAGATGTCCATCCACTGTATTTACCTGTGTACATAACCACATTTATTTTGAGTTTAACCTTCCTGATTCAAAACATTTGAGAGTCAGGAAATTAAAATTGTAAATTAATTCTATAACTTTAACCACTGTCTTACTTGAGTTTATTCGATTGAGTTACAGTTGCGTTAAATTTGTTATCATACATCACACCTACATTACCCTAGACACGTAGCCATATAAATTAATAGACTTAAAATATTTCGCAGAGATCATAGGGTGGTAGCAGTTAGGTACCCTGAGAAGACATCATCATCAACTAGTAGACTCAGGGACTTACATAGCTCGACCTCACTCTGTACACAATTAATAATAATTAACATAAATAACATATAAACCCACCACATATATTGGGACGCTCGCCCGGGATTTAAATTTATAGTAACATGATAGACCCAGGGTATCCCCATCTTACAAAATTTATTATTCCGTGTGGAGAATTTAATGAGTTGTCATACCCCATAATTAATTAGTTAACACTTGTTAATACAGTTAGATTGTTAGAATTTTGTTCAAGAAAATTATGGCAGACTTGGCTAAGTTCAGATCGGCTGCTGTCCAGACGGCAAAAGAGATGGGAATGGATGAGCAAGTTCTGGTGCAGTATGTAACATCAGAATGTGATAAATTCATTGAGAGGGAAGATAGGAGGTTAGCTGAAGAGAGGAAATTACAGTTACAATTAGAAGATGCAAGGGAGGCTAGGAAATCAGAGGCTGAGAGGGAAGCTGAAATTAAAATGCTACAATTAGAGGAGAAGAAATTGGAAGCAGAGGAAAAGAAATTGCAAGCAGAGAAAGAAGAAAGGAGATTGCAGGCTGAAAAAGAGAAAGAAGAGAAACGGTTACAAAGGGAAGAAGAAGAGAAACGACTGCAAAGGGAAGCAGAAGACAAACGGTTACAAAGGGAAGAAGAAGAGAAACGACTGCAAAGGGAAGCAGAAGACAAACGGTTACAAAGGGAAGCAGAAGCCAAACGGTTACAAATGGAAGGAGAAGACAAACGGTTACAAAGGGAACATGAGCTACGATTAAGAGAGTTAGAATTGCAAGGCCATGCTCCAGAAAATGGTAACAGCCCATCTACCTCTGATGCTACTACAAGTCAGGGAGCCTCCAACTCAGCCATGGGGTTTCATTTAGACCCCTTTGTAGAAAAAGAGGATGACATTGAGTCCTTCCTCTCTAGATTTGAAAGACTAGCTACAAATTATGGTTTGGAGAGGGAAAAATGGAGTCTAAAGTTATCCCAAGGGCTTTGGGGAACCTCTTATGAAGTGTTCTCAAAATTGAGAAGAGACGATCAGGAAGACTATGACATTTTAAAACAAGCTATCCTAGTTACATATGAAAAAAATAGTGAATTTTACGGAAAAAATTTAGACATGCTAAACTACTTTCCGGGGAGACCTACCACCAGTTCTCTGCACGCTTAGAGACTTACCTGGAGAAATGGACTGCTCTGGGGAAAACCCAAGATTTAAAGGAAATGATTATGATGGAGCAGTTAAGAGAGTCCATGGCTCCAGACCTGAGAAAATTTCTCACGGAACAAGGTGCGGAGAGGCTGGGGGAGATTCTTAATGTGGCTGAAAGGTATCAGGCAGCCCAGTCTGAAATAGCTGGAGTAAAAAGGAAACAGGTAGAAAATAATAAAGCCCCTCAAAACCAGAACAAATTTGATAATAGGGACCAAGGTAATAGAGGTAAACCAAACTATGATAGGCCAAGATTTGACCCTAGAGATAGAAACCCGCAATTCAATGAAAGGAAACCTTTCAACACAGAAAGGAGATGGTGTAAATTTAGTAAGAGGGACAATCATAACACCAGAGATTGTAAGAAGAAACCTCCTCATTACGTTGCATGCATGAAAACAGGAAACAAGAGACCAAAGGAAAACCCTACTGGCCTGCAGGAACCTTATCATCCCCCTGTATGTGAAGACGTAGTATGTAATGGGGCCACCATAAGGTTCATTTATGATACTGGATTGGATTTTGACTCAGTCGTGAGTTCTCACCTGGTGTACCCAGATCAATATACCACAGAAACAGTGGAGATCCAAGGGGCGACTAAGGAAGTAGCAACCATGACACTTCCCATTGCCAGAATAAGCTAAAAACTCGCTATGTGGAAGGCGTGATTAGAGCAGCAGTGATAAACGAACCAATCTACCTTCTGATATTGGGGTGTAGATACGTCTTTTGGGGAAATCCCAAAAGACCCGTGATCATGGCTACAGTACAGACCAGGTCACAATCAAGGCAGGAGGAAGAAACCCCAATAAATACTCATCCAGAGGAGATGAGGAAGGCACAGGCTGAGGATAGGTCACTAAAGCCGTGTTTCAAGAAACTCCCAAAAGCCATACCCCTCCAAACAAAAGAGACTTTTATATGAAGAATAAACTAATGTATAGGAAGGCTGGAACTGGTTCAAATGGTCATGGACAGCTGGTACTTCCCATTTCATATAGGGAAAAGGTGATGGAGTTAGAACATGCGGTCCCCTTCAGTGGTCATATGGGGATCAGCGCCACAGGACAGCATATAGCTTGTCATTACTTCTGGCCAGGGATAACGGAAGATATAAAGAGATATGTCAAATCCTGTCCAGAATGCCAAAGGGTAGCTCCAAAGCATTGGACTGCACCTGCAACTTTAGGGGAGATGCCAATAGTGGGAACCCCTTTTGAAAGAGTTGCAGTGGATATTGTGGGACCTCTCACACGTACCAAGAGGAGGAACAGTTACATCCTTACTCTGGTGGACACTTGTTCTATGTGGGGAGAGGCGGTAGCCCTGTCATCAATCGACTCGAAACATGTGGCAGAGGCATTACTTACGATATTCACAAGGTTAGGCTTTCCCCACCAAATCTTGACTGATAATGGATCACAGTTCAAGGGGAGACTAACTGAGGAAGTTTTCAGGATCTTCCAAGCCAGGCACTTTCACTGTAGTCCGTACCACTCCCAAGGGAACGGCCAGGTGGAAAGATTTAACGGGACACTCATTTCCATCCTGCGAAAACTGGCACATGAGAAACTTGATACATGGGATCAATACTTGCCCGCCGCACTCTTTGCTTACCGGGAAGTCCCTCAAAACTCAACAGGAATGGCATCGGCAACATTGTTGTTCGGCAGGCCAATTAAAGGTCCATTGGAAGCCTTATTGAGGACATGGACAGATGAGAACGCAGAAGAAACTGTAACCTCATCATATCAGTATGTGAACGAACTGACCACTCGTTTAAAAACTGGCTTGAAACTCGCAAATGATAACCTAAGGCAAGCCAGGAAGAAACATGCTGCATATTTCAATAAGAAAGCGAAGGATAGGGAGCTTGCTGTGGGAGAAAAGGTGCTTCTTCTACTACCCGGCAGCAGCAACAAACTTCAAATTGGATGGCAAGGTCCATACACAATTTTGGAAAAGGTATCCAGAACTAACTACAAGATAGACAAGAAAGGAAAGGAAAATGTCTATCACGTGAACCTTCTAAAGAAATACAATGAAAGAAATAATCTGGAAGGGACACATTTAATGACCTTAGCCATAGCCTCTGAGATGAAGAATGAACTTCTCACCTCTTATGAATACCACCTGAGGCCATGTGAGACTCTTGCACAGGTAAAAATCAGTAAACATTAGACAACAGGGCAGAGGGAGAAGATTCAAAAGGTTCTGGAAAATCATACAGACGTGTTAATGGACAAACCGGGGCACACAAACTTGTTGGAATATGACATGAAACTACTAGACCCAACACCCATCTGTATGAGAGCCTATACTATTCCATTCGCAAAAGAGAAAGCTTTGAAAGAGGAGATAGATTATCTGTTACAAGAATGGATTATTTCTCACAGTGAATCTCCTTATAGCTCCAGTGTGGTGTTGTTGAGGAAACCCTCTGGGGAACTTAGACTGTGAATAGATTACAGGAAACTGAATGCTGTCACAGAGATTCAGGTGGATCCATTACCTGATACTAACCAACTGTTTGCCAGACTGAATAAGGCAAAGTATTTTTCCAAGGTAGATCTCAGCAAGGGATATTACCAAATTCCAGTGAAGCCTGAGATCCGACCTTATCTAGCTTTTAGCACCTCGGAAGGGCACTATGAGTTTAACATGTTACCGTTTGGATTGAAGAATGCGCTGAGTGTGTTTTCCAGAATGATGCGAAAACTGTTGGATCCACTGAAAAACCCATGTATTACCAATTTCATGGACGATATCCTCATCGCTACGGAAACATTTGAAGAACATGTTAACTCTTTGAATATGCTATTTGATAGACTCAGAGAGGCAAACTTAACTGCTAGACAAACAAAATGTTGTATTGGATGCAAGGAATTGGAATTCTTGGGACATACGGTACATCAGGGTAGCATGACCCCTGACCCCAAGAACCTGGAGAAATTGCAGAGAGCACCCAGACCACAGACTAAAAAGGATGTGCGATCCTTTGTGTCACTATTTGGCTTTTATCAAAAGTACATTAAAAACTTTAACTCTGTGAGTGCTCCTCTGACGGATTTAACTCGTAAAGGAAAACGGGATAAAATTGAATGGTCGGCAAAATGTGAATTGGCATATAATGGGTTAAAGGAAAAACTCACCAGCAAGCCTATTTTGAAATTACCTGATTTGAGTCAGGAATTCGTGGTAAGAACGGTCGCTAGTAATATAGGCTTGGGGGCCATTTTGTTACAAAGGTCCTCTTCACCAGATGGGGAATTAAACCCAGTTTCTTATGCCAGTCGCAAATTAAACAGAGCGGAACGAAATTACTCAACTATTGAAAAAGAATGTTTGTCTTTATTCGGGGCGATCAAGAAGTTCCAGATCTATCTATATGGTAGAACATTCGTGGTCCAAAGCGATCATCAGCCACTCTTTTTTCTGGCTCAGGCCAAACATGGTAATGCACGTTTGTTAAGGTGGTCTTTGCTCATTCAACCTTACTCATTTACCATTGAGTACATTCCATGATCGCAGAATGTTGGGGCAGATTTCATGAGTAGGCATCCATCTGCAGAAACCCAAGACACTCATAAAGCCTAGTTGAGTTAATTTGATCGGGATTGTTCAAACAGATTATAAAGCTGCATTGGGATGCATTCTTTTAACAGCGGAGGTGTGTGATAAAATGCACCGTTTAACAACACCGCTCAAATATAATCATAATACAGCATTTGAATTTTTTGTTAGCGAGCGGGCAAGTCCCGCCCGCAAACCCCCACTTTTTCTCCACAACGTTAGATAGTTGGCGACGAACCAAAAAATGTTACCTCGTCTTGAGAAAAGGAGAGGCGGGACAGGGGGGGGAATTTGAAAAGGAAAAAATTCTAGCCTAGCGATACTGAAACTAAAAAAACCAAATTTGTGCAGGGAGAGAAACGGGTAGGAAAGGAAAACTTAGAAAATGTATTTCTTCATAAAACGAAAGAGAGTAAATAAAAGAGATGCTTTGACAGTAGAGCAATATTGTTTAAAATAACATCATATAGTAACTTATCTGGATTTTGAACAATTATTTCCTTAACTGATTCAGTACGTAATTATTTTCAGCTCTGGACGGAATTATTTTTAGGCCCCACAAATTTACACATACATAATTTACGTTTACAGACAATGTGTGTCTAATCATGAGTTAAGTATAACATATTATATATCAAATTAAAGTACATTGGATGAACAATGTAAATCCATATGCCTTTCTAGCTAATTTTATGTTATGTTTATGTTATAACAGATAACATGTACACGGAAAAAAGATAACTTGAAATTTTGAACAAAAATTTTCGACTTACGTAAGGCTTGTAACATCAATTGTTATCACAATACAGTTTCACTGCTCTCTTTGTGCAGGTAATCCATTTAGAAACACAGAAAAAGTAAGAAAGTTATGGTTGATCGCACAGTTTGTTCACTGTTCACATATTAGTAACATATCCTGTGTGTTTTCGGCCATTATGGCGATACGACAAAACACGATTAAAGATGAAGATAAATGTGAAAAAATTCCTTCAAACGCAAATAAAAGACGTTGAACCTTGTTGAAATTTGCCCAGTTTTGTGTTTACTTCCGTTCGAGATAAATTCCGGGCAGTATAAAATATCAGAATAGAAAGAAACAACGAAATAAATCAGCGCCTTTTAAAAGATCTTGCGGTCACAGCGGTCGGCCATTGCGTCTTTTAATAGATCTTACGTACGGAATCAGTTAATATGGTATCTTAGTGAAAAGAGTCCCATAATAAAAAGGAAAAGTACAAAGATGAAAACGAAGATAAAAAAGAAAGTAACACCTATCTAGAAGGATAGATGACAGTAGTCTGATCAATAATCACTTTAAATAATTAAAATCGCCCAAGTAATAATAGAGATATGATAGAAATAAAAATAAAGATGGACTGACAGACTCACTGATAACCTTGCTCAGTTTTGAAAATCTTCGCCCAAAAAGTCAAATCCGTTTGACTTGATTTGATTGGGTGAGGCTAGTTAGGAAAGGGGAAGTAAAACTGAAGATTTGCCAGCCAAAGCGAAACATATTTCTACACAGTAAGATAAAATCAGACTGGCAAACGCATTGATAGACACCCAAAAATGTTTGGGGTTTTTCAAAAAGAGTCAAATTTTGGACGCGTTGTTCCATTGGCTAGTTCGAATGATAATAGGAAAAGAATACAAGGCTAGAACGCCATTACAAATTTTATAACCGCAGTGCTAAGATGAGATCAGAAGGGGAGCTTGCCTGAATGTTTTACCTTCTGGACAACGGCAGTTTAACTTGTGCCATTATTCTGCTAGTCATCTTGTGTATTGTGTAACATATTTCATTGATTGCGGTAAGAGAAATGATTTATTAATATTCTTATTAATGTGTAGAGGCTAACCTAGATAGGGCGCCCACACATTTTGTGTTGTGCGACATTGCTATTGTGGAAGCTTATGACCTCTAAGGGAGCACATGCATGCCTAAGCAGACTATTGAAGCAGAAAAAACAAACAAAATGTAAATGGTGTTTGAATATTGCCATGCATAACAAAATAATTTGACTATAAGACCAGAAAGCTACTGGCAGTTCTCTACAGGCCACAGTGTTCCAATAACTTTTGGAGATTAAATAGGAAGTCCTACTACCAGAGTTAACAGATTATTGGAAAGAAAAAAGAAAAGAGTGTATCCCAGCTGATGATATAAAAGATAACTAAAGTCTAAGTGACAGAGGCGTTGAAGCCATGTGGGAAAGAGCAGATACCCACGGATTGAGAAGAAGTCACAATACAATTAGGACCTGTAGCTATTGATTAGCACTTGGGCTGATCCCTACGAATGTTTAACGATGTTTATTTGTTAGGTGTGGAGATGTGTATATGAAGTGTATTTAGGGAGGCATTGTTCATTGTTGAAGTGTTGCATCAACGAGTAACCAGTAAGACAAAACTTGGAGAGGCAGTGTACGAGGCAACTTACCTGTTGCTTGTATTGTGAAATCTAACTGCAAAAGCTGACTCCCGCTGAGACACGGGTGGACATAAAGTGTCATATTTCCAGTCAACCACCTACTTGCCACGGATTGAAAGATAAGCCTTCGTTTTGAGGGCTAATGACTTCTCATTTCATTGTTAACCTCCACACTGTAATTAAACATTCTAGTGACATGACGAAAGGAACAGTTCTTCCAACTAGTGACCCTTCTTAATACCTTGTTACTACAGCCAGGGATACAAGTACAGAAACATTTTAATAATATCATTTATTGGACAAGATGTCCATCCACTGTATTTACCTGTGTACATAACCACATTTATTTTGAGTTTAACCTTCCTGATTCAAAACATTTGAGAGTCAGGAAATTAAAATTGTAAATTAATTCTATAACTTTAACCACTGTCTTACTTGAGTTTATTCGATTGAGTTACAGTTGCGTTAAATTTGTTATCATACATCACACCTACATTACCCTAGACACGTAGCCATATAAATTAATAGACTTAAAATATTTCGCAGAGATCATAGGGTGGTAGCAGTTAGGTACCCTGAGAAGACATCATCATCAACTAGTAGACTCAGGGACTTACATAGCTCGACCTCACTCTGTACACAATTAATAATAATTAACATAAATAACATATAAACCCACCACATATACAAAGAATTTCGCTTATATTCTACAGCGTTGTAAAACAACTTCATTGACTTCCCATTTTACCAAGTAGAAATCATAGACAGTCAGGAACAAGAAATATTCGGTCCAAAATATAGGACAGGCCATCGAACTGGACGTAAATTCTAAGATTAGAAGAGAGTAACCCAGAGAAATCACTTTGCGCCTTATGTTCTAGGATCCAACTTTAAGTGCTCTAAGTTAAACCCGTAACTCACCTGAAAGAGACGGTATCTGAAATCGGTTGAACGAAAATATTCTGACATTTCCTGTGCAAAAATTCTATGTTCGCCAGAAAAACTCGGGATAAGTTGTAATATGTACCTTTCATCATTTTATGTTTGCATTTTGACATGTATAATCTGCTTGTGGATGTACAGTGGCATATGAGGCTGGCAATCTCACCACTGTAAATAACTTAACACTTGAACCACCACGGCAAGAGCTTGTGACTGCTTCGTGCGGGTTTCCTCACAAGGAACTAACAGCAGAGGTGGCCCTAGGCTCCATAGAGAGCAAGGAGTGGGTAATGATATCATAGTGTGCATATTCATTATAATAGCGCTTTAGCAAACTGTATATATATATATATATATATATATATATATATATATATATATATATATATATATATATATATATATATATATATATATATATATATATATATATATCAATTGTTACCTTCCGTTGTCCAAAAGCACTTTCATCCGACTCACTGGAGTTAAAATAAACGCTTAGCAGAGACATTTGTCTCCACTCAGTTCGTGGTACTAATGTTTGGTACACGTTTGTGATACAAATTGCCTTCAGTTGACGCGAGACACCTACATCTGGCGTGTCTTAAAGATGCTTGACAACCCTTGCAGTTACCTCATCCTTAAATGCATCAGACGTGTTGCTGCCACAATTTTGGACTATTGAAGTCCAATGCACCTATGGGAACCAACAGCGGCTGAAGTAGACGCCAACCGAACCCACGCCGAAAGCTAAGTACTATAACAGCGCAATAAACTAACATTTCAAAATTTTTCTAATTTTTCCATTACAGTTTCAATCATCCAATAGTGATAAATATCATCGCTTCTTTTTTTTCGTAAACAACTTTATTTATTCTGTGTTGTTAAACTATAAATAATTATTAAACTTTTTTATCTGTAACTGTAAAGGTATCATTGGTTTAATCACTATTGAGTGAAGTTTATGTCTGCACTCGTATGACTCGTATTGTTTTAAGTACATAACCAGATACAGCTATTATATTAACAGTTGCTGAATCACTTTCCGCAGTGGGCTCAGAAATACGAACGAAAATATATTACCTCACAGAAGGCGCGGGAGAAATTTAAGTTCATGACAGCTTAGATGATCTCAGTTGTTAGGCTTGCTTTTATTTAAAATCATGTGAGGCTCCCGTAAGTAAAAGCACAATTCTTCTATTTATACATATTTGCCTAGAGTAATCTTGAGCGAAGGTTGATACCTTCGAAGGTCCTCATCATTATACTCTAAGTGGGACCCAAAGATGCAGCAATAGAGAATGCAGTCAGCGACCCATAGCTTGACTGCTTGCGTCAGGGTCAGCGAACCAGAGCTGACCAAGACCCTACTCCACCTCCAAGTGGTGGTCCTGGAAACAGCTGCATCACTGCAGTCCGGCTGAGAGAGTAGGGATCGAAGTGGGAAGGCAAACCGCTCCCAAAAAATGCCGTGCTGAAGTCGGATGTGTCGGCCGAAAGGTGCAGATATCGCAGCGTTGCTGTAAACGGACACAACGCAACCAACGTCCTTTTCAGGGTTAACGAGGAAGAAGAAGAAGATACTTTAAGTTTGTGCATTGTTTGACCACTACTGCGGAGCAGGGGAGACAATACCGCACGCAGGGCAGCAGCCGTATGGATTCCCTTTACTATTTTCAACTGCCGAGGAATAATTAACGTGCACAACTTGCACACGAGACTTCCTATTTGTTTCGCCCTTATCCGAGAAGGCTAGGCATCCGATCTCATTGTCCAGGATATCAAGGAGGAAGTATGGCATAATTAGGAACCACGTGTTCTGAAGAAAAAAAACATCCATCAATTATATTCCCTGTACATGGAGCGAACCCGGTACCTTTAGAATTAGAGACGGACACCATACCTCTTAGCCACTGCTCCAACAAGATAGTTTTCAAAAACAGGATTCGCTTCCAAAACAACCACTGCTTCTTTTACTAATACCACTAGGTTCACTATTACTTTAACAAACAACACCATGCTACTATCACCACTATAATTGTCACCGCCTCTGCTATTACAGCTACTGCCACTGTTGCAATCTTGATAGCCGTTCTCAGACAATTGCCACGGATACTACAATGAGACTGGCCGGACTCACAATGTTAAGATGAATGACCGGACAGGAGAAAAATAGCGGGCGGGGAAATGAATTATTGCCTTTTGCTCTCCATTAATTTCTTATCGTCAATTTCCTTATCAACCGCTGCGAGGAGTTTATCATATAAAATATACATTACAAACAGACGGACTTTCACTGGGCAGCAAATTAATGGTTTGTGTCGGCGTATGCGCTCTGTACTCTCCCCTGCCGGAAACAGCGTGAGACGGCGCTCCCGTGTAGACTCGCAGCGCCATCTGCCAGATCCATTAGTTCAGTTCCCCATATCATTTTGCGCTATCAACTGCATGGAAAAGACTGACCGGGAGCTCAAATCTCGAACTTCGTCTTCCCCCACGCCCATTCCTGTAACCACAAATTAAGATCTGGAGGTAATAAAGATGCATTGCTGAATTAGTAAGAGAGATCCTCCCCTCGCTCACACTTGACTCTTCTCGTTCGGTCAACCAATAAAGATGAAGCTAACACCCTTGCTAATGCCCTGATAAATGCAGCGAAACGAGACTGAAAGCCACCAATAAAGGGCAAATAAAAGAAGAAAATAGATTCAGCTATCCTGTATTTATCCAGACGCCATCACCGCGACGCGCACTAGTGTCAGTTGGTCTATTAACTCCGTCTCCTGAAAAAGATACCAGCTGGAGAGATGAAAAGTAAAAGAGAAAAACTATCGACTGGCCTAAAGGCCAGACTGAATAGAAAACGAGAGTTTAATGGTTGAATGTATCCATTCAGCAGCGACTCTCCGACCAGCTGCCGGTCAGGTAGTCCTAACCGATCTCAACGTATTATTTATCTGTTTGTTTGTATCCGGTACTGGAGCGTGTAGAGGAGGAATCAGTTGTCCGTCTGTTTACGCGATTTTAAAAAACTACTTATGCCTTGGAATGTTCGATTGGCAGAGTGGTTAGAGCGCTGACCTCTCACGGTAAAGGTGTCGTTTTTGACATACGATGACGTTACGCTCCGGTCTTCTTAGCTGTATATGGGTACCTGACTCTGTTCGTGAGTTCATCATCATCAGTTGCCATCTCCACACGAAGGTTGGCTGTAATGGATCTCCAATGTCTTCTGTCTCTTGTCTTGGTGGTGCACTCTGATAAACTCTTTCCTGTCCATCTCTTGATGTTATCTTCCCACTTATAGCACTGTCTTCCCCTTGCACGTTTGCCTTCAACTCTCCCTTCTATTATGGTCTTCTGTAAGGTGGTATGCCTTTTTATGTGGCCAAAGTATTTTAGCTGCCGAACTTTGATCTCCCTCATTAGTTCTCTTTTCATACCTAGATTTTCTAGGACCTCCTTATTTGTTTTCTTCTCTTTCCATGAGATACGCCCCATTCTTCATATATATCCACATTTCAAGAGCCTCAATTCTTTCTTCCAAATGCTTATTCATCGTCCATGTTTCTACACCATACAGAAATGCAGAATATATATATAACACTTTATGATTCTCAGTTTTAATTTGTGAGATAACTGTTTAGATGTCAGTATATGTTTCATGTTGTTGAATGTAGCTTTGGACAATCCTATTCTCTTCTTGATTTCTGTTTCACATCTGCCATCTTCTGTTAGTATATGACCAAGATATACGTAGCTTTGACTTGTTCCAGGATTTTCCCATTTACGCTTATCTTTAATGTGGGCTTGTCTGTTCTGCTAATTATCATAGTTTTTGTTTTCTCAATATTAATGTCGAGTCCATATTCATGACTTATACTGTTCACTTGCTTCACTAGTTCTTGTAACTCCTGTTCGCTTTCAGCTAACAACACAGTATCATCTGCATATCTAAGGTTGTTTATTGATCTTTCACTGATGTTCAGTCCTAGTATTTCCTGTATCTGTTTGAACATTTTTTCGGTGTATAGATTAAATAGTCAGGGGGACAGCACACAACCTTGTCTGACACCTCTTTTTATGTGTATGTATGGTGAATAATTCCTTCCAGATCTTACTGTGCCATTGTGTTCCCAATAAAGGTTACTGAGTATTCTTATGTCTTTTCCATCAATACCCATGTCTTCGAGGCATTCAATTATTTTCTCATGATGGACTCTGTCAAATGCCTTCTTATAGTCAATGAAGCACATGTACATACCTTTTTTGGACCTCTGTATATTTTTCTGCTAATATAGTTAGGCAAAATATTGCCTCTCGTGTTCCGGTGTTCCGTCTAAAACCAAACTGTTCTTCTTGGATTTCGCTACCTTACTTTTTATTCTTTCCTGTATGATTTTGAGCAGTATCTTAATTGCATGACTTATCAGGCTGATTGTGATTCGTGAGTTAGGGACGGAAAATGCAGTGAGGAAAGGAACTCGTCACCCCACCTCTCGATGATGGACTTAGTGTATGGAAGCCTCTAACACTTCACTCCCCCATGGCAGAAGCTACTGCAGGACTATCTTTTCATGCCTTGAAGCCTGTCAGGGAGAGTTAATTATCTATGTTTGTTCCAGTGATGTCTGCGATGCCTGTTATTCTCTCCATTAAACGTCTCCTGTGTCATCCTCTTTCCCCGGTCACTTTAATTTATAGCTTATGTGCACATCATCATCATTACCTTTCTCCCCCTGAGGAGCATAAGTATTCAAGACGTTGGCGCCAAGTCTTCGTAATATATATATATATATATATATATATATATATATTGAGTGAATCAGTGATAACCGCTTATTTCATTTTACTAGTTAGATTTCTGTGCAGGAGTAATTAAATTTATAAGTCTGTTATATTCTCTAGTTGACGTGTTTCAGTGGATAGCAAAATAAATCATAATTTCTAGCTTAAACTCATGCAGCTATAAATAAATTTAATTAAATTGCTAGTAATTAGTCGAGAATATTTTAAACTAACTTATAACTGCACTGATTCATCATTGAGTATTGACGAAATACGTATGCATTTCTAATTCATGATGACTGATGTTATGAATATAACTTATTACTCGGGAGTTAAACAGTAATATAATGTAAGTTATAACCGAAGTAAATAGTATGTATAAGTATTTTATATGTTGTTTTTCTTTATTCAGTGAAACTGGGGTAGCCCAACTTTACCAACGGTTTTAGTACTGAGAAACATCTGTGAAGAACAAAAACATTTTTTTCTTAAAGACTTGGGTGAATAAAGTAAAACCTGTCTGGCATTGCGTTGGCATCCAGAACGACAGAGTACCCATGACATGAACTGTAAGATTAAATGAAGTAACGGGCCCATCGAGCCAGATTTAATTCTTCCTGGGAAAAAAACTTCAAGTACATTTCAGCCCTTGTGGCAAGTAAAATATTACTATCAGTAACATTCCGACGGAGTTCTGACTAGTTGTGGTGTGACCAAATAAAGTCCTATTCTGAGAAAAGGCACCGACCTTACATTCCTAGTTACTAGAAATCTAAGCTATAGACACTTTGCTCGCTGTTAACGTTCGTGCCTGGACAATTTTAATGTGACAGAAACAGATATCCTAATATAAGAATAACCAAGGAAACGTTCCCTGAAGTAGTGAACTCAACCTGACTTTGCGGAACTTAGGTTCCCTTGGCCAAGATTACCACTGGAGATTCTGTATGTGCATGTCCTAAAAATTATTTTTTCCAGAAGTTGCTACCAAAGCTGTAAGTTCGAATGCAAGCTAGTGATCACTGCTGACTGAATAGAGTGAATACAGGACTGAGTGATTCCTTTATTGTTGTATTTTTGGCACCCATTTTGCTGTCTTAAATTTCTTTTTGCAAGTTTTTTTGTTGCTAACAATATTTTCCTTAGGATAGATTAGAGTATCAAAGTCTGTTCCTACTTTTTTTTTAAAGAAATCTTAGACTATAGCGTATGCATCCGTGACTCTTTGGGGCTATCACTTTTCTTCTAACAGGACTGTGGGCTATACATCGAGGGAACAGTTTACACCTATGGGTCTATCATTCTTGTTGCAATTTATTGACTTATGACTATTTGTATATGTTTGATGTAATTTTGTGTTGTGATGGAATTTTATTATGATAATTAAAATTCACTTGAACTTATTCCAGTGTGTCGGTCAGTTCGTTCCCAATTATCTATATTTCCATTGTCATAGTTTCACGTCTGTGTGTCTATTGTAGTCACTTAGGTGTGTGTATGTGAGGGATATATATATATATATATATATATATATATATATATATATATATATATATTACTATATATTATACTAGACGGTCTGACAAATCTTAATCTGTTGTAGATGATAGGCTGAGAGAAATCATCTCGAGGGTCAAAGACCGACTAAAATATATTTCCTCCATCTCACTCGTGAAATCTATTTCTATTTTATTATCTCTCACTGTGGCTATCACTTATTCTAATCTATTCAGAAGGGACCAACCCAAGTCTTAATTCCCCTATCAAAAATCTACGACAGCACACGACATGAGAACTCGACCAGATAGCACACGACAGGAGGACTTGACCAGATAGCACACGACAGGAGAACTTGACCAGATAGCAGACGACAGGAGAACTTGACCAGATAGCAGACGACAGGAGAACTTGACCAGATAGCAGACGACAGGAGAACTTGACCAGATAGCAGACGACAGGAAAACTTGACCAGATAGCAGACGACAGGAGGACTTGACCAGATAGCAGACGACAGGAGAACTTGACCAGATAGCACGCGACAGGAGGACTTGACCAGATAGCACACGACAGGAGAACTTGACCAGATAGCAGACGACAGGAGAACTTGACCAGATAGCACACGACAGGAAGACTTGACCAGATAGCACACGACAGGAGGACTTGACCAGATAGCACACGACAGGAGAACTTGACCAGATAGCACACGACAGGAGGACTTGGCGTATGTTTGGTGAAAGCCTATGCTACTTTGAGAGCTGAAGGGTAATGGCTTATTGACTAAATAATCGATTGACTGATTGATTGATTGACATTACATATCTTGCTTTGTCTTTAGCTTGAGTTTTGCTTCCTCCTTCTCTGGAAAGTATATCTATCTTCTCATTTCCACATATTTTGCAGTGGGTAGGAATCCACTGTATTTTCACTTTATTGAATATATTGCTCGGTTCCATTAGCGCATGAGGCAAGCAATCTAATTTTGTTGTTTTTATACTTCCTTGGGGCAGTTACTTGGGGAGCAAAATAAGCCTGACTAAACCAGATGGTGCGGAGAGCTGCACATAAAAGACAAAATAAATGAGTTAACATACAGAAGCATGTCAAAAGAATGAACAATATTAATTAATAATGGGTCAAGGCAACGTAACAGGAAGAGATTCTGGGAATATTGTTCTCCTCTGTGGTGAGAATGTGCTGTTAATCGTTGGGGCGTTGTCTTTACGCCATGTCTGGCTAAATGAGAGCAGGTTTTTATTTACGGAAAAGGGGAGGGGGGGGGGGGGAAATTGTGCAAAGCAGCTTCTCCGGAGTTCGCTTCGATTATATCCTTTTAGTCTGTCATTCAATGGGTGAATAAATAAATATTATACACATAAAGGTATGTTTCAGGCGCCCGTTAGAAATAAAGAAGTAGAAAACTAGACAACAGAAAAAAAAAAACAACAGAAGTGAGTGGCTTACCGGAGAATCGAACCCAGAACCTTCCGAACGGCACTCTCGCCTAGCTACAGAAGCGAATCACACTATCTTCCCTGCCAGCTAGGCACCAATTCATTGGGTGGTTTTTAAGCCTATAAAATGTTTATCACTTGTTGTAGTACTGTGTACTGTTGTCTGCCATTCATGGATTGTTTTTTTTTTCTTTTTCAGACTTGTTCAATAGTTTTATTTTATTTTTTTATTTTGTTGCTGATTTCATTGCTCCAGTAAGGAATCTCTCAGCCTGATTTAGTATTCTGGTGATATTTCGACGGTGGATTTTGAAGCAATTTCCCAGCCAAAACACCATACTCCAGTGCTGGTTTGACATTTCCAGTATATAGAATATTCAGTATTGATGGTCTGCACTCGTAATAGTTTCTGCGAATTTTTATTTTTTCACCAGTCATTCGCTTTCTCGCTTTTCGCTGGCACTCATCATTTTGATTTTTCTGTGTTAGTCTGCTGTCCAGAGTAATCTCAAGGCATGTGAGGCTATTTTCTTCTAGCATCTCATGTCCGTTCGGTTTCAGTAAGACTTTTTTTTCCCCATGTCAGAGATTGTTTGTGAAGCCTGAAGAGAATCATGTGGATATGACATTCTTCTTTATTTCTAATCTAATTCTCTTTGTCTCTCTCTCTTGTGTCCAGTGGCCTGCCTCAAACATTCCTAGCTGTGACACGGCTTTGCCTGCAAGGAGATTGTTGATTTCCGCCTTGTCACTATGCTTTTCTTGCATAATCGCTGTTCCCACAGGACATATTCTACTGTTTTTTTTTTTGTTTTGTTTTTTTTTTGTTGCTTCTGCTCCAGTCCTGCCCATATTACAGCAGTGAACAGAGTGGCACGAACGAACGAACGAACTTTATTTAAAAGGGTTGAGAATTGGGCACGCAGGCCCGTCTGACATTCTGCCCTTCCTTTCTCTCACCTTTCATACTGAATTCATTTATTCTCACATGCATTTTACATATCAATATCAAGGAATTCAACGTTGTAAAGTAAAATAGTAATGTATCACACTAATATTAACATTAAGTACTTATAAGCATGACATAAAATATGTTGAAAAGTACAAACATCGTCATTAGAACCTACAGTTGACATTATAAGAACGGATAATTCGATTAGGGGAGGGGAGGGGCATGTAATCAGAACTCATAAAGTATTCGAAAAGTCTACAATTGTATGAATAGGGACTGAGGTTGTTTCATAGGTTATATGGAAGACAATTCCAAAGATGAGCAGCAGAGTACGCTAAGCTTTTCTTGAATAAGTCAAGTCTAGGCTTGGGTACGTGAAATTTATTTAAGTGTTGACTGCGTCTTCCGTTGTATTTGAACATTGGCCACAGATATGCTGGAGCATTCTGTGATAGGATTTTTTGAACAAATTTAGCTTTGTCAAACAGAAGGCCCTTTCTTAAGGGCAGTATTTGAAGATTTTTATATAGATCTACACACTGAGTTAGGCAGTTGTCAGAGACTAGACGCACTGCACGCTTTTGTAGTGAACGGAGTCTCTTTGTGTTGGACACTGAGCAACCATCCCAGATTGTGGAGCAAAAGTCAAGGTTTGCTTGTATGCGAGATATATAGAACGATTTTTGTGCATCTTCATCTAGGAAATGAACGCAGTTTCATAATCCAGATATACCAGGTTCGAAACCTGCTGCAGGCGGTTTGGTAGCAGATCGCTTTGTGTGGATTTTAACAATGGTATAAGCGCCGTACCGTTCAGAAAGCAATGGCAAACTACTGAATGAAAAAAATTGCCTAGAAAAATCACAAACAGCCAATAAAAGCTGGGGTTGATTGCCACGTCCTGTAAAGGATAAGCAACTAACTAACTCATCTAGGAAATGTTTGATTTTAGCTAACTGGTAAACTTTCTGTGCCGTTTGCTTAAACAATGCATGTACATGTGAGTTCCAAATTAGATGATGATCAATGACTAGACCTAGAGTTTTATATTTATTAACGTTTTCAATTAGTGTACCAATGTAGATCTGAAGTGTTGTTTTCTCTGAATTTTGTAATTTTTGTCTAGTTGATTTTAACATGCATTTTGTTTTAATTATATTTATTAGCATGCGATTTCCGTTGCTCCACTTAATCAGATTATCTGTATCTTTTTGTAACGAAAGTTCGAGTGGGTTACAACTTTTATCACTCTTGTAAACAGTAAAGTCGTCTGCAAACAGGTCACAGGATGTGTGACATCGCTTGATGTGCAGTAGAAGGTCATTAATGTATATGGCAAAAAGTAGAGGACAAAGTCTAGAACCCCGAGGAACGCCTGTATTTATTACTGCTGGGTTTGAATATGAGTTATTGTAAGAAACTACATGTTTTCTGTCTGACATGAATGATTTATTATTGTCGCTAGTTAAAAGTTTACTTTTTGATGTTTCTAGTTTTCTAATTAAAATAGCGCGATCTATCATTTCAAATACCTTTTTAAAGTTTACAAAGACTGCAACACACATGTTATCGTTGTTAATATTTAGGTGCCAGTCGTCTATTATCTTAGTTAGAGCAGTGTGACATGAATGTTTAGGTCTAAACCCCGAGTGACTGTCAATTAGCATGTCGTTGTTAACTGGGTGTTGTAGTGTTATTTTATGTACGTGTTTTTCCAGTGGTTTGGATAGCGATGATAATAGAGAGATTGGCCTATAGTTACTAAAATTACTATTATCGGAGGAACCAGGTTTGAAAAGAGGATATACCTTAGCGACTTTAAAGTGTGACGGAAAGTAACTCTTTGCGATTCATAGATTGTATATGTATGGTAGTGAATCACTAATAACTAGCGCAGTAGTCGATTACTGATTCCGTCAAGTCCCGATGAGTTATTCTCTTTAAGGCCTAAAAGATAGTTATACACTTCATTAACTGTCATGAATGGAATGTCGGATGGGATTGTGTTTGTGCATTTGTTCTCACAGAATGCTGACCGTTGACCTAGGTCACAAGGGAAATCTGGTATCGTAGATTTAAGACTAATTATTTCTGCCTGAAAGTAAGTGCTGAAGTCTGTACAAGTAAATGAGGTACTGGGGTTTAACAAGTCTGGCAAATTTCGTTTGTTTGCTAGGGTGTTAATTGCTTTCCATATATCTTTACTGTTTGTTTTGTTCTGAACTAAGTTTTTAAAGTATGTTTTCTTTTCTTTACGTATTAAATATTGTACCTTGTTTCTTTGTGCTCTGTATGTGTTAAAGTCCTTATTTTTGTGAGCTCGATCTCGCTGCCTCATGGCTTCCAGCACTGCTTGTGTGATCCAAGGAGATTTGATCTGTCGTTTCACACGAACTTCTTTAGTTGGTGCGTGGTTATCAAACACACAATGAAAGATACGTGTCCAATGAGCAAAGTCGTCATCGGGATCAGAAAGCTGGTAAACACTGGCTAGAGGTGCAGCTCGCAAATCATGTAAAAATAGTTCATGGTTGAAGTTTTTGAAACTTCTAAATTTAATACATATATGTTTATTTCTAGGAGCTTTATATTTATTTTTTGACCACGTGCAACATTTTGGATAGTGGTCACTCATTGCGACAATAGGAACAGAGCATTCTATAATGTTTTCTGCACAGGTTATGTAGATGTGGTCGATAGTTGTGGATGATGTTGTTGGTACCCTGGAAGGCTGGTTGACTATTTGTTTTAAGTTGTAAGATAGTATGATGTTTTCCCACTAGAAAGTGTCCCTGACTCGGTATTTTTATTTCTAACCATATGCACTCGGTCTCTTCTGTCTCTAAATCGCTTCTGCGGCGATAACTAATAGGTGGAAATATATACAACCTTACCTGTTTCTAGCTTTCTACTTGAGTCTCGTCGAACAGTTTTAAAGCCTTGTAGTGCAATATCATCATCTGATATTTTGTCATTTAAACGACTTTCCGAAAGTCCAAAAACATGAAAATTTTGATTCACAATTCGTGTAAGTTCAGGAAGTGCCTAATAGATGATAAATGTTTAGATGACCCAGCCGTAGGCCATCCTTAATTAGCTATTGTGTCTGATTTGTATGCATTTAATTTTGGATAGGGTGTTTAAAAATATCAATAGTAAAAGCAGTGTTAACACGAAAATCAAGAATATTTAGACTAATTAACTTTACCAAGTAAGTGAAAGTAAAAATGTTAGTACTTAACTTACGAAACACTTGGCATAGGCAATACTAACAACTGCAATGGACTGAAACTGTCAGGAGCATATGAATATAGTCACACAAAAGCAGGCACGCGCAATTTCACACCACAACACTAAAAATCTAACAAAGTAATTAAATGGCAGAGAAAATACGAACTTAAAACAGTCAAAAATCGAACTAGTAAAAAACTTGTAAAGGCCTGTAGCCAATGAAATACGGGTGTTCCAAGAAAGTAACAAAGGACTTATTACTTAAGGTGTAACAGTAATCAACTTCTTCTTCTTCTTCTTGCGATCGCATCTTTGATGATTACACCGTCAGACGAGTTCTCATGATGAATTCGACTGTTGTTTGAAGTTCCTCTTTAACTCCATATAGCTTTGAGTTTAGTGTTGAGTCATTCGGCCAGTATATCTTTCTTAACTGGTCATACAGAGGACAGTCCTGTAGAACATGCTCAGCAGTTTGTTCGTTTAATCCACATGTGCACAGTGGTGAAGCAGACAATCGTAGCTTGTGCATGTGTTTATTCAGTTTGTTATGCCCTGTCCTGAGTCGAAAAATAGTTGTCTGTCCCTGCCGGTCGAGAGTGTGATAGTCGTTTTTGGGTTGGTTCTGTTCTCTTCTGATAGTCTGGATAGCTCTCTTTTTCTCAAAGTATGTGACTTCATTATCTTCTTGTTCACATTCTCCTCCCTTTTTTTGCAAGTTTATCTGCCTTTTCATTTCCGGGTACACCACAATGAGATGGTACCCACTGAAGTATGGTTTTCTTTTTTGGCAGCTACCTTGTTTAGTTCATTTCTCAGATGCGGGAGTTTACCACCCTTGAGAGCTTGCAGGACAGACAGTGCATCTGTGAGGATGACTACCTGGTGGCAGTCAGAGTTGGTGTTATAAATCATATTTGCAGCTTGCTCTAGAGCTTGAACCTCAGCTGTATAGTTGGAACAGAATTTACCAGTGGGAATGTGCCTAGTCTCATAGTGGTTGTCAGGATATGAGATAAAGATATCGGCACCTCCATTCCTAACAGCATTAGTTGCTGATCCATCTGTATAGGCATGTATCCATGATTGATCGGGATAGCTTTCTTGGATCATACTCAATGTAGCAGTTCGTTTTTGCAGATCATTATACTCACATCCACTTGTGAGACCACTGACTGTTGTATTAATTTGGAGGGCACTGCTGGCCTGCTCCCATGGTACAGGGTATAGGGTGGGCTTCAGTGGTGTTGTCTTCATGGATAGGTCTTCTTGATGGGACGGCAACAACCCACTTCTGTCAACGAAAAACTGTTTGGAGATGTCAGGAACCTTGAGTTGACAACTGCCTTTATTAGAGTCATAAATGTAGAAGTATTAAGGCGAACGAAGAAGAAGTTTGTTACGTACACCTATGTCTGTCAGGGTTTTACTTGAATAATTGCTATTGAACTTTCCAGTAGCCAGTTCTCAGTCTTGAAATCATCACCTGGCTTCTTCTCGATAGTGATTAATGTCAAAGTTGTTGTCTGACTGGTGATGTTGTCCTTTCAACTTTTCCTTAAAGCTGTCTTTGCTTCCCCTCTAAATTATTGTTTAATTTTGTCCCGTGTAGTTTTGTTGTCTGCTGCTATTAATTAATTGTGTTCCTTGATAATTCAACCACCTCTCTACTTGACATATCATCACTTCCCTCTAAACTGCCTTTGTAGTCTGGAACAACCACTGTAACTGGTTCTCTTGCAAGAAGCCTGCGCCCAACACTTTTCAGTGGCAATTTCTTGCACGCGAAGAGGTTGCCAGATCTACTGACAACCTTATATTTGTTGTCTTGTAAGACAACTGTCTAAGAGAACAAAAGTTCTATTCTTTCTTTGACTCTTCTGAGACCGCGGGGTCTATGTGACATAATCAACGTTTATATTTCAGCTACTACAATCTTAGTCATATTTTCTTGCTGAAACTACAACTGTCCCTCCACAACCACCATTTCCAGTTGTCTGGAGGAAGATCTTGCACATAACATACTGGAGGACGATCTTGCACATAACATACTGGAGGACGATCTTGCACATAACATACTGGAGGAAGATCTTGAACATAACATACTGGGGGAAGATCTTGAACATAACATACTGGAGGAAGATCTTGCACATAACATACTGGAGGAAGATCTTGCGCATAACATACTGGAGGACGATCTTGAACATAACATACTGGAGGAAGATCTTGAACATAATATACTGGAGGAAGATCTTGCACATAACATACTGGAGGAAGATCTTGCACATAACATACTGGAGGAAGATCTTGAACATAATATACTGGAGTAAGATCTTGCACATAACATACTGGAGGAAGATCTTGCACATAACATACTGGAGGAAGATCTTGCATATAACATACTGGAGGAAGATCTTGCACATAAAATACTGGAGGAAGATCTTGCACATAACATACTGGAGGAAGATCTTGCACATAGCATACTGGAGAAAGATCTTGCACATAACATACTGGAGGAAGATCTTGCACATAACATACTGGAGGAAGATCTTGCACATAACATACTGGATGAAGATCTTGCACATAACATACTGGAGGAAGATCTTGCACATAACATACTGGAGGACGATCTTGAACATAATATACTGGAGGACGATCTTGCACATAACATACTGGAGGAAGATCTTGCACATAACATACTGGAGGAAGATCTTGAACATAATATACTGGAGGAAGATCTTGCACATAACATACTGGAGGAAGATCTTGCACATAACATACTGGAGAAAGATCTTGCACATAACATACTGGAGGAAGATCTTGCACATAGCATACTGGAGGAAGATCTTGCACATAACATACTGGAGGACGATCTTGCACATAACATACTGGAGGAAGATCTTGCACATAACATACTGGAGGAAGATCTTGCACATAACATACTGGAGGAAGATCTTGCACATAACATACTGGAGGACGATCTTGAACATAACGTACTGGAGGAAGATCTTGAACATAATATACTGGAGGAAGATCTTGCACATAACATACTGGAGGAAGATCTTGCACATAACATACTGGAGGAAGATCTTGAACATAATATACTGGAGGAAGATCTTGCACATAACATACTGGAGGAAGATCTTGCACATAACATACTGGAGGAAGATCTTGCACATAACATACTGGAGGAAGATCTTGCACATAACATACTGGAGGAGATCTTGCACATAACATACTGGAGGAAGATCTTGCACATAACATACTGGAGGAAGATCTTGCACATAACATACTGGAGGAAGATCTTGCACATAACATACTGGAGGAAGATCTTGCACATAACATACTGGAGGAAGATCTTGCACATAACATACTGGAGGAAGATCTTGCACATAGGAAGGTCTTGCACATAACATACTGAGGAAGATCTTGCACACATAACATACTGGAGGAAGATCTTGCACATAACATACTGGAGGAAGATCTTGCACATAACATACTGGAGGAAGATCTTGCACATAACATACTGGAGGAAGATCTTGCACATAACATACTGGAGGAAGATCTTGCACATAACATACTGGAGGAAGATCTTGCACATAACATACTGGAGGAAGATCTTGCACATAACATACTGGAGGAAGATCTTGCACATAACATACTGGAGGAAGATCTTGCACATAACATACTGGAGGAAGATCTTGCACATAACATACTGGAGGAAGATCTTGCACATAACATACTGGAGGAAGATCTTGCACATAACATACTGGAGGAAGATCTTGCACATAACATACTGGAGGAAGATCTTGCACATAACATACTGGAGGAAGATCTTGCACATAACATACTGGAGGAAGATCTTGCACATAACATACTGGAGGAAGATCTTGCACATACTGGAGGACATATCTTGCACATAACATACTGGAGGACGATCTTGCACATAACATACTGAGGGGAAAAAAAAAATAAAACGATCTTGCACATAACATACAGGAGGAATATCTTGCACATAACATACTGGAGGAAGATCTTGCACATAACATACTGGAGGAAGATCTTGCACATAACATACTGGAGGAAGATCTTGAACATAACATACTGGAGGAAAATCTTGCACATAACATACTGGAGGAAGATCTTGCACATAACTTACTGGAGGAAGATCTTGCACATAACATACTGGAGGAAGATCTTGCACATAACATACTGGAGGAAGATCTTGCACATAACATACTGGATGAAGATCTTGCACATAACATACTGCAAGAAGATCTTGCACATAACATACTGGAGGAAGATCTTGCAAATAACATACTGGGGGAGATCTTGCACATAACATACTGGAGGAAGATCTTGCACATAACATGCTGGAGGAAGATCTTGCACATAACATACTGGAGGAAGATCTTGCATATAACATACTGGAGGAAGATCTTGCACTTAACATACTGGAGGAAGATCTTGCACATAACATACTGGAGGAAGATCTTGCACATAACATACTGGAGGAAGATCTTGCACATATCATACTGGAGGAAGATCTTGCACATAACATACTGGAGGAAGATCTTGCACATAACATACTGGAGGAAGATCGTGCACATAACATACTGGAGGAAGATCTTGCACATAACATACTGGAGGAAGATCTTGCACATAACATACTGGAGGAAGATCTTGAACATAACATACTGGAGGAAGATCTTGCACATAACATACTGGAGGAAGATCTTGCACATAACATACTGGAGGAAGATCTTGCACATAACATACTGGAGGAAGATCTTGAACATAATATACTGGAGGAAGATCTTGCACATAACATACTGGAGGAAGATCTTGCACATAACATACTGGAGGAAGGTCTTGCACATAACATACTGGAGGAAGATATTGCACATAACATACTGAAGGAAGATCTTGCATATAACATACTGGAGGAAGATCTTGCACATAACATACTGGAGGAAGATCTTGCACATAGCATACTGGAGGAAGATCTTGCACATAACATACTGGAGGAAGATCTTGCACATAACATACTGGAGGAAGATCTTGCACATAACATACTGGAGGAAGATCTTGCGCATAACATACTGGAGGAAGATCTTGCACATAACATACTGGAGGAAGATCTTGCGCATAACATACTGGAGGAAGATCTTGCACATAACATACTGGAGGAAGATCTTGCACATAACATACTGAAGAAAGATCTTGCACATAACATACTGGAGGAAGATCTTGCACATAGCATACTGGAGGAAGATCTTGCACATACCTTACTGGAGGACGGTCTTGCACATAACATACTGGAGGAAGATCTTGCACATAACATACTGGAGGAAGATCTTGCACATAACATACTGGAGGAAGATCTTGAACATAACATACTGGAGGAAGATCTTGAACATAATATACTGGAGGAAGATCTTGCACATAACATACTGGAGGAAGACATTGAACATAATACACTGGAGGAAGATCTTGCACATAACATACTGGAGGAAGATCTTGCACATAACATACTGGAGGAAGATCTTGCACATAACATACTGGAGGAATATCTTGCACATAACATACTGGAGGAAGATCTTGCACATAACATACTGGAGGAATATCTTGCACATAACATACTGGAGGAAGATCTTGCACATAACATACTGGAGGAAGATCTTGAACATAACATACTGGAGAAAGATCTTGCACATAACATACTGGAGGAAGATCTTGCACATAACATACTGGAGGAAGATCTTGCACATAACATACTGGAGAACGATCTTGAACATAACATACTGGAGGAAGATCTTGAACATAATATACTGGAGGAAGATCTTGCGCATAACATACTGGAGGAAGATCTTGCACATAACATACTGGAGGAAGATCTTGCACATAACATACTGGAGGAAGATCTTGAACATAACATACTGGAGGAAGATCTTGAACATAACATACTGGAGGAAGATCTTGCACATAACATACTGGAGGAAGATCTTGCACATAACATACTGGAGGAAGATCTTGAACATAACATACTGGAGGAAGATCTTGCACATAACATACTGGAGGAAGATCTTGCACATAACATACTGGAGGAAGATCTTGCACATAACATACTGGAGGAAGATCTTGCACATAACATACTGGAGGACGATCTTGCACATAACATACTGGAGGACGATCTTGCACATAACATACTGGAGGAAGATCTTGCACATAACATACTGGAGGACGATCTTGCACATAACATACTGGAGGAAGATCTTGCACATAACATACTGGAGGAAGATCTTGCACATAACATACTGGAGGAATATCTTGCACATAACATACTGGAGGAAGATCTTGCACATAACATACTGGAGGAAGATCTTGAACATAACATACTGGAGGAAAATCTTGCACATAACATACTGGAGGAAAATCTTGCACATAACATACTGGAGGAAGATCTTGCACATAACATACTGGAGGAAGATCTTGCACATAACATACTGGAGGAAGATCTTGCACATAACATACTGCAAGAAGATCTTGCACATAACATACTGGAGGAAGATCTTGCACATAACATACTGGAGGAAGATCTTGCAAATAACATACTGGGGAAGATCTTGCACATAACATACTGGAGGAAGATCTTGCACATAACATGCTGGAGGACGATCTTGCACATAACATACTGGAGGAAGATCTTGCATATAACATACTGGAGGAAGATCTTGCACTTAACATACTGGAGGAAGATCTTGCACATAACATACTGGAGGAAGATCTTGCACATAACATACTGGAGGAAGATCTTGCACATATCATACTGGAGGAAGATCTTGCACATAACATACTGGAGGAAGATCTTGCACATAACATACTGGAGGAAGATCTTGCACATAACATACTGGAGGAAGATCTTGCACATAACATACTGGAGGAAGATCTTGCACATAACATACTGGAGGAAGATCTTGCACATAACATACTGGAGGAAGATCTTGCACATAACATACTGGAGGAAGATCTTGCACATAACATACTGGAGGAAGGTCTTGCACATAACATACTGGAGGAAGATATTGCACATAACATACTGAAGGAAGATCTTGCATATAACATACTGGAGGAAGATCTTGCACATAACATTCTGGAGGAAGATCTTGCACATAACATACTGGAGGAAGAACTTGCACATAACATACTGTAGGAAGATCTTGCACATAACATACTGGAGGAAGATCTTGCACATAACATACTGGAGGAAGATCTTGCACATAACATACTGGAGGAAGATCTTGCACATAACATACTGGAGGAAGATCTTGCACATAACATACTGGAGGAAGATCTTGCACATAACATACTGGAGGAAGATCTTGCACATAACATACTGAAGGAAGATCTTGCACATAACATACTGGAGGAAGATCTTGCACATAGCATACTGGAGGAAGATCTTGCACATAGCATACTGGAGGACGATCTTGCACATAACATACTGGAGGAAGATCTTGCACATAACATACTGGAGGAAGATCTTGCACATAACATACTGGAGGACGATCTTGAACATAACATACTGGAGGAAGATCTTGAACATAATATACTGGAGGAAGATCTTGCACATAACATACTGGAGGAAGACATTGAACATAATACACTGGAGGAAGATCTTGCACATAACATACTGGAGGAAGATCTTGCACATAACATACTGGAGGAAGATCTTGCCCATAACATACTGGAGGAATATCTTGCACATAACATACTGGAGGAAGATCTTGCACATAACATACTGGAGGAATATCTTGCACATAACATACTGGAGGGAGATCTTGCACATAACATACTGGAGGAAGATCTTGAACATAACATACTGGAGAAAGATCGTGTACATAACATACTGGAGGAAGATCTTGCACATAACATACTAGAGGAAGATCTTGCACATAACATACTGGAGAACGATCTTGAACATAACATACTGGAGGAAGATCTTGAACATAATATACTGGAGGAAGATCTTGCACATAACATACTGGAGGAAGATCTTGCACATAACATACTGGAGGAAGATCTTGCACATAACATACTGGAGGAAGATCTTGCACATAACATACTGGAGAACGATCTTGAACATAACATACTGGAGGAAGATCTTGAACATAATATACTGGAGGAAGATCTTGCACATAACATACTGGAGGAAGATCTTGAACATAACATACTGGAGGAAGATCTTGAACATAACATACTGGAGGAAGATCTTGCACATAACATACTGGGGGAAGATCTTGCACATAACATACTGGAGGAAGATCTTGCACATAACATACTGGGGGAAGATCTTGCACATAACATACTGGAGGAAGATCTTGCACATAACATACTGGAGGAATATCTTGCACATAACATACTGGAGGACGATCTTGCACATAACATACTGGAGGACGATCTTGAACATAATATACTGGAGGACGATCTTGCACATAACATACTGGAGGAAGATCTTGCACATAACATACTGGAGGAAGATCTTGAACATAATATACTGGAGGAAGATCTTGCACATAACATACTGGAGGAAGATCTTGCACATAACATACTGGATAAAGATCTTGCACATAACATACTGGAGGAAGATCTTGCACATAGCATAGTGGAGGAAGATCTTGCACATAACATACTGGAGGACGATCTTGCACATAACATACTGGAGGAAGATCTTGCACATAACATACTGGAGGAAGATCTTGCACATAACATACTGGAGGAAGATCTTGCACATAACATACTGGAGGACGATCTTGAACATAACGTACTGGAGGAAGATCTTGAACATAATATACTGGAGGAAGATCTTGCACATAACATACTGGAGGAAGACCTTGAACATAATACACTGGAGGAAGATCTTGCACATAACATACTGGAGGAAGATCTTGCACATAACATACTGGAGGAAGATCTTGCACATAACATACTGGAGGAAGATCTTGCACATAACATACTGGAGGAAGATCTTGCACATAACATACTGGAGGAAGATCTTGCACATAACATACTGGAGGAAGATCTTGCACATAATATACTGGAGGAAGATCTTGCACATAACATACTGGAGGAAGATCTTGCATATAACATACTGGAGGAAGATCTTGCACATAACATACTGGAGGAAGATCTTGCACATAACATACTGGAGGAAGATCTTGCACATAACATACTAGAGGAAGATCTTGCACATAACATACTGGAGGAAGATCTTGCACATAACATACTGGAGGAAGATCTTGCACATAACATACTGCCACATTTAGAACAATCATAAAGGTAAATGTAGTCCCATTGCAGATACTGCCGTAGGTGAATGAAGTGTTTGGGACTTCACTATACTAAGTCCAGCATCGAGAAGTAGAGGTGATTAGTTCCCTTCCTAGCTGCGTTTTCTTTCCCTAACTCAAGAGCAAAGCTACGTACTAATTTACAGCTGGGTAAACGGGAGAGTATCGATACCGTGAATCTAACCCGGCACCTTTGCCGCGAGCGAAAGACCAGCACTCTAACCACTCTGTCTATTGGACGCTCAGAATCATTATAGCGTAGTCAAATTAATGGCAGACATCTCTTTATATCACGGTGTACTTGTAATTCAAGAAAGTATTTCACAAAATAGACTGCTGAGTAATATGGAATATACTGACACAGTATGGGTTTTGAAGCGCTAACAGTCTCATTAAAGTCATTCACGGTTTATTTCAAGAGATCACGTTAATAATAATAAAAATAAAATCAGTTATATTAGGGCGCATGTTCACATATAAAACACCTTGCAATCTGGTTCATTACTAAAAAAAAAAACGTGTAAAACTGTCCACAAAGGTAAACACTCGAGACTCTGTAAAGCGAAGTCCTACAAGGATTTCTACTCTCACCAATGATCTTCCTCGTGTTTATAGACTACGTTATGACACAAAGAAAGAGAGAAAAGGAAAACACCAATAGAAAAGACATTTGAAACTACTAGAGCAGGGGTAGGCAACCCGTCGATTCCGATCTACCGGTAGATCCCAGTGCATGATTTGGTAGATCTTTGGTGGACAGCGGGAAGGGGGGAAAAGAAGGGGGGAGAGAATGCAAGACTATTTAACATTGGAAATTTTGAACTAGATCTCTCCCGCCGGCTATTAAAACCGCAGTGTCCTCGGGATCAAAGGTACTTTTTCCACATTCCCAATGAAAACTCTCGAACTGGCCACTAAAATATATTCGTGAACTGTTTGAGGTATGAATACGATCCTTTCTTTAGAAGGTTCATCATCCCCCTTTCGTTGCTTAAAATTACACATGCATGCAGATACCCATACGTATATATATATGTGTGTGTGTGTGTGTGTGTGTGTGTGTGTGTGTGTGTGTGTGTGTGTGTGTGTGTGTGTGTGTGTGCGTGCGTGCGTGCGTGCGCGTGCGTGTGTGTGTGTGTGTGTGTGTGTGTGTGTGTGCGTGCGTGTGTGTGTGTGTGTGTGTGTGTGTGTGTGTGTGTGTGTGTGTGTGCGTGTGTGCGTGTGTGTGTGTGTGTGTGTGTGTGTGTGTGTGTGTGTGTGTGTGTGTGTGTGTGTGTGTGTGTGTGCGCATACGTGTGTTACTAAGGTAGAACCCAAAAGCTCCTGGTTTGTCGATCCCTGAACTTGAGAAATGCTTTTCATATGTATTTTTGCATTGTCATATCTCCGTCACACTTTAGCATAATCCGGGATCCACCTTTAGTACAAGCTGCTTATTGACTTAAGCATGTTTTTTCACTATGTAAATGTAAGACACCGAACCGACTACAATTATCTTGTGCACTGCAAGAACAGGACTACTGCACCTCAGGCATGTCGTACAAGGCGACTAATATGAGATTAGCTGGCAACATCATCATGTAAAATAAATTGCCACAGAAACCACCGGTACACGAGTATGTGATTGCTCAGTGCAGGTCACGTGCAAGGTTACCAACTACTGTATAGTGGTGGCTCCGTACTCTCTAAGGAGCGCAACGGAAAATTATGAATTTGAATAAAGACTGCGAGTGTTATGGTGCCATAGTACGAGAAACTATGGACTAGAACCAGAGGCAATTCAGTTGTCAATTGCCACAAGTGGCGAATCAGCAAAGAAAGTATCCACAAGTGGCGAATCAGCGAAAAAAGTGTCCACAAGTGGCGAATCGGCAAAGAAAGTGTCCACAAGTGGCGAATCGGCAAAGAAAGTGTCCACAAGTGGCGAATCGGCAAAGAAAGTGTCTACAAACGGCGAATCGGCAAAGAAAGTGTCCACAAGTAGCGAAACGGCAAAGAAAGTGTCAATAAGTGGCGAATGAGCGAAAAAAGTGTCCACAAACGGCGAATCGGCGAAGAAATTGTTGCGAATTTCAGCTTCACATATTTTGTCTCACATATTCAGCCTACTTTTCTGCAACTTGTCAAATTCCGCATTAAATTTTTTTTTTTTTAAATTGTTATTTTTTTCAGTTGGGAGAATATTTTTCATAATTTGCGTCTGAAGCGGTTGTAACTGTGTAAAGGTAAAGGAAGTCTTATATTTAAAAAAAAAAAAATACCATGCTGTAGGGGAATGAAGTGTTGATACTTCACCATACTAGGTCCCGCTTTTTGTGAGGTGGGGGGGACTAGTTCCCACCCTTGCTACTTTTGCCTTCCACAACTGTGCACCTAGTCAAAATGTACGAATTTTGATCAAACAAATATTCAAACAATATTTGTTTTTTCGGTTGAGAAAGCTAATTTCATTACTTTTGCATGGTGTGATGAATTTCACTTCTCATATGTGGATAGTTTGAAGAAGAAAAAAAAAAGATTGCGCACCTCTGACCATTGTGATTTGACCCATTGTGATTTTGCAGGTGAGCTGAGTCTGCTATCACGTAGAGGACGAAATACGCAGGGGAATGATAAACAAATTAAAAGTAGAAGAATTAGAAACAGTGTTCCACAACGTGTTAATAAAACAAAAGAACTGCCAATAAATAATGTCTAGAAACATCATTTAAAGATCAATGGTCAGATGACTGAAGAAGTTCACTACACCTTGTGTGGGAGTAACATCGACATAGAAGGAAAAGCAAATCAAGATGTCAATGCCAGGTTTATCAAATCCGAATTTTCCCTGCAACTCTACCCAACGGTAAGGGAACTCTACACAGCGGTAAGGGAACTCTACCCAACGGTAAAGGAACTCTACATCCTTTTGCTTCGTCACATGAAAATTAAATTATACTGCTTAACACAAATGTTATTGTTGTTGTTGTTTTTATTGTTGTTACTTTTTTCGTTTAACTAGGGCTGCTGAGTGTGTCACTCTTTCACAGTCAATGTCAAGCTGAAGAATTCTTGGCAATACCTACAATGTAGACCTAGGCTTTTCCTGTAGCTTTTCTGCAATGGGAAAACTTGTTGAGGTGGAATCGTAAGGTCCTGTTTCTTTCCTGGGTATTCTTGTCTTGGCTTGACACGCATATAAAGGATCCTCACATCTGGTTTTCAGCTAGAAGGGGAAAGGAAGATAGCACACTGTAAATACAGTATTTTGACCCTGCATATTTTGATAGCTGTCATGGTTGCGAGGATCTCCCAAAGAATTGTCATACGAGGGGCGTTCAGAAAGTAATGCACCACATCGTTTTTCTCAGGAGCTGTTTATTCAAAAAGCATGAAATTTATATACAATATACATGGATATGTCATGTAAACATCGGTATTATTCAACATAATCCTCATCAACTTGTACGGCTTTATGCCAGCGCGAAACAAGTGCATGTATTCCTAGCCCGTACCACATTTTGTCTTGATCGTGTAGCCATTTCTTCGCTGCATGAATCACTCCTTCATCATCTTCAAACCTTGTCCCACGGAGTGCATCTTTAAGTGGACCAAATAAATGAAAATCAGAGGGTGCCAAATCGGGACTATAGGGTGGATGGGGTAGTACAGTCCAACCCAATTTGGTGATTGTTTCCCGTGTTGCCAGACTTGTGTGAGGTCGCGCATTGTCGTGAAGGAGAAGCAGGTCTGCTGGATTCTTGTGCGGCCGAACTCTGCGAAAACGTTGATTGAGTTTTTTCAATGTCTTAATGTAAGCTTGCGAATTGATTGTCTCTCCTCTTGGCATAACGTCCACAAGAATCACACCTTCGATGTCCCAAAAGACAGTGATCATGACCTTTCCAGCTGAAGGAATTGTCTTGAATTTCTTTCTTCTTGGTGATTGCGGATGATGCCACTCCATTGACTGTCTTTTTGTCTCAGATTCAAAATGATGTTCCCAGGTTTCGTCACCTGTAACGATCTTAACCAAAAAGTTCTCTCCATCAGCATTGAAACGCTCCAACAATTCAGAAGAAATTGCTTTCCTTTGCAATCGGTGGTCATTTGTGAGACTTCGAGGAACCCATCTTGCGCAAACCTTAGAACATCCGAGAGTTTTTATAACTGCATTTGCACTACCAATGCTGACTGACAGCTGTAAAGCCAATTGTTGAGTAAATTCGCCTATCAGTAAGAATAATGCCCTCAGCGCATTTCAACATTTCTGCGTTGATGGCTGTGGCAGGACGTCCACAGCGCGGCCGATCAAGCAGCTCCGTATCCCCACTTTCTGATTCTTTGATTCTCTGAACCCAGCGACTGACTGTACTCCTGTCGACTGCAAAACTTCCATACACATTCCATAGACGCTTGTGAATGTTCACAACAGTTTCCTTCTCTGCAACGAGAAATTCTATCACAATTCGCTGTTTATAACGCAAGTTGCTAACACGCTCCATTTCAACGGTTTAGGGCAGCCGTATTATTTGGCCGGTTGCAGTGCAATTTGGTGCACACAATTGGCACATGCCATATTTGAAGTGTGCAACATTTTATACTTCTATCTTCATTATTAGCTGAGAAAAACGATGTGGTGTATTACTTTCTGAACGCCCCTCGTACATTGCACAGCTCCCTCGACTGTCACCTATACATTATAAGATCCTCCTCCTGCTCACAGCTAACCTAGTAAAAACCGGAGTTAAGTTTGGGGCTAAAGTGATTCACTCAAGCTTGTTGTGCAATGCTGGGATCTCAGCATGTTTCACCACAGGAGGAATCGTGATGCTAGGCAACTCTGCTGTGGAATATTCTATCAATGAGCGTTGGCCAAGCCATTCGATATTGTCTCTTTCCAGGATGCACCACGAGGAGGTGCTCCAGTGTCTTGGTTAATGGTCTAACCCTGGGATTCACGCTTTCATGGGTAGAAAGAATGTGCATAGTTACAATGTAAGAGAAAGACCAGCTTCTTTAAAGGATATCTCCGAGCTTCTCAGAGTTGTAGAAAACATATATGTAAAATATGTCCTACGCTGCCTAGTTGTTGTTGTTTAACTAGGGCTGCTGAGCTTCTCGCTCTTTTACAACCAATACCAAGTTGAAGACTTCTTGGTATTATCTACACTGTAGATCTAGGCTTTTCCTGTGGCTCTATGGCTTTTCTGCCATTCCGAAACCTGTTGTGTTGAAGTCATGAGTTCCAGTTTCTGTTGTTGTTTTGAAGAGGTGATGGGTGGAGAGCTGGCACTTAACAGCTGTCCGTTATTGCCTCTTTTCGTTTCATCTTGGTCTACCCCGTTCAACCTGAAAATTGGTTATAATTGGGGTATTTAGTGTCATTTTATTTACTAATTTTGAACTAAGTTTAAATAACTATTGTCTTTTGCAGTTGCTGGTTTTAATTTATATTAGTATTTGTCATTTTATTTTCAGTTTTGTATTGTATATAGATAACTATTGTCCTTTGCACTTGGTTTTAATTTGCGTTATTGTTTTTTGTTTTAAATCTCGTTGCCTTTCCTTGTCCTATGAGTAGTTAATGGGTTTGCTAATTTTTCTGGTTTTATTTTTTTAATGATTTGTTAGTTTTTGTTGATTAATTTCTATTTGGTTGAATGTCTTTTCTGAAGTATCATTTTTGTTATTGTTGTTTGATATTGCCACTGTTACTAACCTTATATGTTTTCCTTTGTTTTATGCATATATCGTTTAAGGATTGTTTGGGCTTCCCCTAGGGCATCTATACTTAACACCTTATCCCCTGTCATGTCTATATTGTTATTTCTGAAGTATGTTTTTAATTCAAGCCTCTGTTGATCAATTTTGTACAGTGGATCGGGTAGTGGTCTATGTCATTTTCTTCATGACATTCTTGGCACTGTGGTTCCTCTACCATGAAGTATGCTGGACCAAGACGGAGACGCCACAGCTTTTTGTTCGAGGGTACCTTTAGTTCTTCTCTGACCTGGTATGTCCTTGTTGGTTCTTTCAGCAGTTTGAACGCGTGTCTGCCTTTTCTACTGTTCTTCCATGTTGTCTTCCATTCCTCGTTTATAGTTAGCTTTACGTGGCTCTTTATCTCCGACCTTCCCAGTCCTGCTCTTATATTGTTTTTACTTATCCTTCCATTCTTGGTGTTCTGGTCTGCCAATTCGTTTCCAGCTATATCTATGTGTGCTGGAACCCACACTAGCCTCACACTACATCCTCTGTTCCCTAGTGATGTATTAATTGCTAGAATTTCTTCCTTTATGTCTGGCTGGCTACATTTAACTGGGTGTTCCAGTGCTTGTAGTGATGATAGTGAGTCTGTAAATATCGTAACAGCTTCTGGTGGGTTATCTTCGATTATTTCTAAACTTTTAAGAATTGCTACCATCTCTGCGGTAAAAATCGAGGCCCTTCAGTTACACTGTAGCTCTTTTTTATTCCCCACTGTGGTATTACAACTCCTGCACCTAGTTGCCCACTATCACCCTTGGATCCATCAGTGTAGACAGCCAAACTTCCAGTTTCTCCAGCTTGGCTTGCATTTAAAGGATCCTCCCAAGCTAGGAGGAAGAAGCGTGTGGCATGCTATTCATTCCCCACTATCCAAGGGGGCTCTTCAAATGGGCAAAGCTAAAATACTGTTCTCTGGTTCTAGGCTCTCCCAAGGAATCGTCGCGTCCTACATAGAGCCACTTCTCAGCTCCCGTTCCCTATCATGGATTCATAGTGAGATCCTCCTGCATGTAGCCAATCAGGTAAAAGCTAGTCTGGAGAATAAAGAGATAACGTGGTGGTAGATAAGACACAAAAAACAACCAACAAGCTAAGCCAAACATGCTCTTGACTGGATTGTACAGGTTAGAGAAGAGTGGGGTTCTCAATGGAAACGGCAAACGACTAAACCAAAGCAACCATGACGTCGTTAGCCGAGCTAAAGAAAGCAGCAAGAAACATAGAGACAGCAACAAAAGAAGCCGTATACTCCACTGGGACCAGACAGGAATGACGATGATAATGAGTATTTATTTTCATCACAATTAAGATATCCCGCACTAACACTGTTAGCATTGTGGTCTGTTTATCGTCCTGCGTTACTGATTAAACGCTAGTTAGGTATATATATATATAGTTTCAGGACTTCTCTAATCAATAAAGACTTTAATAATGTAATTACCTGCCATTCGTTTTTGTCTTGAAGCCTGCTCCTTATCTCTCAATTTTGCTGCCAGTTACAATCATGGCGTGCTTAGTAAACCAACAGTAATATGATGACGACCCGCTAAGCGAACGACTTCCGTTTGCCAAGAAAGATGGCGTCTTTAATTCACCAGCCTCGTGCCTCAGATACCCTCGTCTTCATCAGCACGCGCACAAATCAGTAGTTAAGGATTATTAGCGTCGATCCGTGGCCGACAATTTGAACAATTAAAGAAATCGCAAGTCACGTGGATGTCAGGATCGTCTTTCCTAGAAGAACGATGCTTGCGGTTCTCATTCAGAAAGGATTGTCAGTACAGTGAAGCACGAAATCGCAGTTTTCAAGGAGAAAATTATAATGAATATCGAGATTCATTCATTCATTGAGCTCCCTGTTTAAAAAAAATATCGTAAATATTCACTCCAAGTCTTTCTTATAGTGTAATATGTCCAAGGTATTTCCATGCTTTCTTTATCACCTTTAACTCTTTAAGCCCCAAGAGCCAGTATACTGTACTTCCCGCTAGACCCATTTGGCCCAATCAACAGTATACTGGCTTTCGTATCTCTTGATCCTTTCTAGGGCTGTTTTCTAATTTTGACAACTCAAAAACGCTATTTTCTTAAAGTACAGCCATCCATTATGGACTTTTGTTATTTATGAATATGAACATTAAAAAAAAATTATTTCCAAACAAAAACAATAAAAACATACTGGTATGGCCATTTTTGTTTGGGCCAAACCCACCTTTTTGCTTGGGACTGAAAGAGTTAAGTAAGCTTTCAGTTCCCTTCTCTCTGTGGGGGTTTTTTTTCTCTGTTACTATCCTTTTATTTCATTCACTATGAGGATTCCCAAACAAGGACCGCCTTTCAATGGCCACCAACTGGTTTCCTCAATGTGTTTCTTTTCCAACGCCAGCCTCACTTCCTGACTTCTTGTTCCGTTGGTATTTGTCTGGTTCTGACAATCTGTTCCACATTAGTGTGATGTAATAAAGATCAAGGTCTTTCACTTCTAATATTTAAATGGTCGCTCATAATCTTTGAATCATTCGTCTTTGACAATTTGTCGGATTGGATCAGACAAGTGCGGTGGAGAATTTCCCCCCCCCCCCTCTCTCTCTCTCTCTCTCTCTCTCTCTCTCTCTCTCTTTCTCTCTGCCGCTTTCTCCCTCTCTCATCTTCCCCCACATTTTTTTTTTGGCGATATTGTTCGATTTGAAACGCAGGGCGCGTGATGATAAACTTTTTTGAGTGCTGCTTGCATCAGAAAAGTCTTGCAATATTTTGGTGACCCAAAATTTAGGCTGAATGTTATATATAAATTAAGTACTAGCATTCTGAAACTTTCGATAATTTAAATTTGGAAAATTGCGTGATATTAATCTACCTGCAAAACTTATTTTCAAAATCTTTTCATAGCCTGATTTTGTAGTACATAAACTGGTAAATTTCGAGTCATTGTCACTTAGTCTTAAACGAACGACTCGAAATTCGGCGCAGAGAGAGAGAGAGAAAGAGAGAGAGAGAGAGAGAGAACGAACGAACGAACGAACGAACTTTATTTTCAAAGGGTTGAGAATTGGGCATGCAGGCCCGTCTGACATTCTGCTCTTCCGTTCTCTCGTCTTTTATACTGATTTCATTTATTCTCACATGCATTTGACCCATTAATGTAAAAGAATTTAACGTTGTAAAGGTCAAATAATAGCATACTCACATTCACAGTATCTAATTATAAACACGAAATAAAATATGTTGAAAAGTACAAACATCATCATTAAATCTACATTCGATATTATATCATTTGTTCGGAAACATAACCACATTAGGGGGGCAGCTAATCAGAACTCATAAAGTATTCGAAAAGTCTATGATTGTATGAATAGGGACTGAGGTTGTTATGTTTTAGATAATGTGGAAGATAGTTCCAAAGATGAGCAGCAAAGTAAGCTAAGCTTTTCTTGAATAGGTCAAGCCTAGGCTTGGGAACTTGTATTTTGTTAAGGCGTTGACTGCATCTTTCATTGTATTTGAACATTGGCCACAGATATGTTGGAGCATTCTGTGACAGGATTTTGTGAACAAATTTAGCTTTGTTGAACAGAAAGCGCTTTCTTAGAGGCAGTATTTTGAGATCTTTATATAGATCTACACACTGTGTTTGGTAGTTGTCAGAAACTTGACGCACTGCACGCTTTTGTAGTGAATGGAGCCTTTTTGTATTGGACATAGAACATCCATCCCAGATTGTGGAGCAATAGTCAAGGTTTGTTTGTATGTGAGATATATAGAACTTCTTCTTCCTTCTTCTTCTTCTTCCTCGTTCGTCGTGAAAAGGACGTTGGTTGCGTTGTGTCTGTTTACGTCGGAGCTGTGATATCTGCGCCTTTCGACCGACATATCCGACTTCAGCACGGCATTTTTTGGGACCGGGTTTGCCTTCCCTCTTCGATCCCTACTCTCTCAGCCAGACTGCAGTAATGCAGCCTGTTTCCATGACCACCACGTGGAGGTGGAGTAGGGTCTTGGTCAGCTCTGGTTCGTTGACCCTGATGCTAGCAGTCAAGCTATGGGTCGCTGACTGCACTCTCTATTGCTGCATCTTTGGGTCCCATATATAGAACAATTTTCGTGCTTCTTCATCTAGGAAATGTTTGATTTTAGCTAACTGGTAAACTTTCTGTGCCGTTTGCTTGCTCAGTGCATGTACGGTGAGTTCCAATTTAGATGCTGGTTAACGACTATTCCTAGAGTTTTATGTTCATTAACGTTTTCAATTGGTGAGGTACCAACGTAGATCTGAAGTGTTGTTTTCTCTGAATTTTGTAACTTTTGTCTGGTTGATATTAACATGCATTTTGCTTTAATTATATTTATTAACATGCGATTTCCGATGCTCCACTTAATCAGATTGTCTGTATCTTTTTGTAACGATAGTTCGAGTGTATTGCAACTTCTATCACTTGTGTAGACAGTACAGTCATCAGCAAGAAGGTCGCAGGATGCGTGCTCGACGTGTAGTGGAAGGTCATTAATGTATATGGCAAACAGTAGAGGCCCAAGAATAGAACCCCGAGGAACACCGGTATTTATTACGGTTGGGCTTGAATAAGAGTTATTGTAAGAAACTACATGTTTTCTGTCTGACAGGAATGATTTAATTATCATCACTAGTTGAAGGTTTACTTTTGATGTTTCTAGTTTTCTAATTAAAATAGCGTGATCTATCATATCAAATGATCTTTTAAAGTCTACAAAACCTGCCCCACATATGTTATCGTTATAAATATTTAAGTGCCAGTTGTTAATAATCTTAGTTAGAGCTGTGTGACATGTTTTAGGTCTAAACCCCGACTGACTATTAATTAGCAAGCCGTTGTTCACTAGGTGTTGTAGTGTTATTTTATGTATGTGTTTTTCTAGTGGTTTGGATAGCGATGATATTAAGGAGATTGGCCTATAGTTACCAAGGTTATTATTGTCGGAAGAGCCAGGTTTGAAAAGAGGATATACATTAGCGACTTTAAAGTGCCACGGAAAGTAACTCCTTGCGATACATTTATTGTATATGTATGTAAGCGAATCACTAATAGCTGGACCCGCATAACGCAGTATTCGATTACTAACTCCATCACGTCCTGATGAGTTATTATCTTTAAGGCCTAGAAGATAGTTATGCACTTCATTAACTGTCATAAACGGAATGTTGGATGGGATTGTGTTGGTACATTTGTTCTCACAAAATACTGACAGCCTGCTTAAGTCACAAGGTGAATTTGATATTGTAGATTTAAGACTGTTTACGTCTGCCTGAAGGTAATTGCTGAAGTCTATGCAAGTAAATGAAGTATTAGGAGTTGACGAGTCTGACAGATTTCGCTTGTTCGCTAAAGTGTTGATTGCTTTCCATACGTCTTTACTGTTTGTTTTGTTCTGAACCAAATTTTTAAAGTATTTTTTTTTCTCTACGAATTAAATATTGCACGTTGTTCCTCTGTGCTCTGTATATGTTAAAGTCCTTGTTTGTGTGAGCTTGATCTCTCTGCCACATGGCTTCTAACACTGCTTGTGTGATCCAAGGAGATTTGATCTGTCGTTTCACACGAACTTCTTTAGTTGGTGCGTGGTTATCAAACACACAATGAAAGATACGTGTCTAATGGGCAATGGCGTTATCGGGATCAGAAAGCTGGTAAACACTGGCTAGAGGTGCAGTTCGCAAATCATGAAAAATTGTTCATGGTTGAAATTTTTAAAACTTCTAAATTTAATACTGATATGTTTATTTTTTGGAGCTTTATATTTATTCTTTGACCACGTGCAACATATAGGATAGTGGTCACTCATCGCGACTGTAGGAACAGAGCATTCTATAATGTTTTCTGCACAGGTGACGTAGATGTGGTCAATTGTTGTAGATGATGTTTTTGTTACCCTGGTAGGCTGGTTGACTATTTGTTTTAGGTTGTATGATAGTATGATGTTTTCCCACGTTTGGTTTGTGTTGTGCATGTCGATGTTGAAATCGCCTAGAAAAATAATTGCTATGGCAGTGGAAAATACTTTATCCATCATAGTGGTGAAATCTTCATACCAGATGGCTCCTGCACTGGGATTTCTATAAAGATACCCGCCTAGAAGCTGTCCCTGAGTCGGTAGTTTTATTTCTAACCATATGCACTCGGTGTCTGCTGTCTCTAAATCGCTTCTGCGGCGATAACTAATAGAAATGGTAATATAAACTATTATACATGTTTCTAGCTTTCTACTTGAGTCTCGCCGAATAGTTTTAAAGCTATTTAGGATAATTTCATCATCTGATATTTTGTCGTTTAAACGACTTTCGGAATGTCCAAAAACATGAAAATTGTTATTCAGAATTCGTGTAAGCTCAGGAAGTTTGCCTAATAAATGGTAAATGTTCAGGTGGCCCAGCCGTAGACCATCCTTATTTTGGTAATTGTGTCTGATAGGTATGCATTTTATTTTGGTGAGTGGTTTAAAAATGTAAAAAACAAAAGCAGTTTTAAATACAAAACCCACGAAAATTTAAACTAATTAACGTCACCAAGTAAGTGAAAATACAAATGTTAGTACTTAACGTACGAACATTTGGTACAAGTATTGCTAAAAAACACAATTAACTGGAATTGTCAGTAATATATTAAAATTCTTCTTCTTCGATCCTTAACCACCGACCGTCAAAGCAGTCAGTGGCCATCACGCCTAGTGGCGTCTTGTAGGGCAACAACAAATTGATTCCACTTTGCTCGGTCGGTGGCCATCCTTCGTACAGTGCCCCAGCTCTGGTTCATTCTTTGCATCTCAGCCTCCACAGTCCTCCGCCAGGTTGTTCTTGGTCGGCCTCTCTTTCGTTTTCCTTCAGGCGTCCAAAGCATAGCTGTTCTTGTGATGGCATCGGGGTCTCTTCTGAGGACATGACCAACCCAGCTCCAGCGTCTGCCAGCTATGATGGTGTGCATGTCCTCTTGCTTGCTACGAATAAGCAGATATTGGTTAGTGATGGTATTTGGCCAAAAGATTCGGTAAATTTTTCTTAGGCATGTTCGGTGAAGAGAAGACAATTTCGAAATTTCCTTCTCTGTAACTCTCCAGCATTCCGCACCATAGAGAAGCACAGAAAGCACACAGCTCTGATATAATCTTAATTTTGTGCTTGTGCTGTATTGGGAGGACTTCCAGATGTTGTTTAGGCTAAAGAAGGCTGTTCTTGCCTAATTCATTCTGACATTGATGTCTCTGCCTGCCCCGCCGTCTGGTGTTACTATGCTTCCTAGGTATGTGAAGGTATCTGTCTGTACCAATTGCTGATTCCTTACTGATATGGGCTCAGGGTTGCTCACATTGAGCGTCATGACCTCAGACTTCTTTAAATTGATATTCAAGCCCACCTGCTGGCTAAACTTTATAAGTCTATCCGTTTTTCCTGGATGTGTTGATGTGAATGTGCTAGTAGTGCAATGTCATCTGCATATTCCAGATCTTCCAATGTAGAAAATGTTGTCCATCTTATTCCTCTTGGACTGCCCTCTGTTGTCTGGCGCATCACCCAGTCTATGACTGTTAAAAATAGAGTGGTTGATAAGAGGCATCCCTGTCGTACTCCTGTCTTCACCTCAAAGGTTAGATTGCTCTGCCCAACACTACACGTAAAGTTGGCATAGAGGCTTTTTATGATTGACACTATGCAGCTTGGAATTCCATAAGCCCTCAGTATTTTCCATAAACTGTCCCTATGTCTGCTGTCGAAAGCGTTTTCAAAATCAACAAAATTAATGTAAAGCTGTATTTGCCATTCTGAGCACTGCTCTATAATATTCCTGAGAGTGAATATATGATCTACACATCTCCTGTTCTTTCAAAATCCTGCTTGTTCTTTCCTCAGTTTGTGGTCTACTGCCTTTGAAATTCTCTGTATAATTATCCTGCCTAGTATTTTGCTGGGAACTGAGAGAAGAGTGATTCCTCTCCAATTATTGCAGTCTGCAAGATCTCCCTTCTTGGGCAATTTGACAATTATTCCTTTGTTCCACTCTGATGGTGTTGTCCCCGTTTTCCAGACTTGTGCAAATAGTGGTTCTAATAGTTCTGCTGCTAGCTCAGGGTCTGTCTTAAATAGCTCTGCATTTAAGTTATCATGGCCCGGAGCTTTGCCGTTCTTTAACCCTTTGATTGCTGTGATGATTTCTTCTTTGCGTGGAATGTCTGTATTCACATCTAGATCGTTTTCCGCTTCAGGAACATTCAATTGTGTCTCTGGTGGTTCCTTGTTCAGAGTTTCTCTGAAGTGCTCTGCCCATCTTGTTTCCTGTCCCTCTGCTGTCGTGACGAGATTACCTTGCTTATCTCTTACTAATGTAATATTGTTTGCACCTCGTTTTCCGCTGATGAATTTAGTTATTTTGTATACTGTGCTTTGTTCATTTCTCAGTGCTGCCTCCTCTGCCTGTCTTGCAAGATCGTCTAGGAAATTCCTTTTGTTGGCTCGGGTTTGGCGTTTAACTTCCTTGTCCAGCTGACTGTACTGTTCGCTATATAGTTGCTTTAACCTGGGGGACTTCGCTTCTGTTTTCTTTCTTTTCATTTCCTTTCTCATCGTTATGGTGTTTAATGTTTCTGGTGTTATCTAGTCTTGCTTCTTCCTTTCCTGGAATCCCAAGCATGATTTGCTACTTTCCTTATATATTGTTGAAATGGTGTTGAAATTCTGGTCTATATCATCAGTCAATGTCTTTTCCTGACTTTTGGCAAATTGATATCGTTTCTTTATGTCGGCCGCAAAAACTTTTCTGGTAAGGGATTCCTTCAATTTGCTGATGTCAAACCTTTTCTGTGTAGTTATAGTTGGTGCAGCCCTTCTTAGTTTCACTTTAAGTTTTGCTACTACTAAATGGTGATCACTTCCCACATCTGCACCTCTTCTTACCTTCACATCTTGTAATGCATGTATCCATCTACCGTTAACCAAAACTAATCTTCAGCAAGGGTTTTCTCACCAATCGTGCCAGGTCCGTATAATAAATAATACTTAGATAAATAATATACTTCAATGGGATAAATGATAAATCATTTTTGATCAATTATCTTTTTATTATTCAAAGATGTTTATACGTTGAGTATTAATTTTGTCATAATAATCAGGGACAAACATACTTTCTTCTCATAATTAGAATTACTGTGATGGTTAGCAGTGTCACGCTGTTTATATTTCATTTTTCGCCGCAGTTGACTGTTTAGTCAACTGGTATGCACATATGTATATTTTTGTACAAAGACAATCTGTTAAAAATATGACTGATCACAGAAATGAGAAACGTATTGATAAGAATAATGACATGATATGATAACAAATAACCCATACTGCATTATTATTGATTGTATTATAGATATACTACCATAACTGGCAGTCCTGTCCATAACAACTAAACGTGCATACAACTTGCGAATGTACACAGTCATAACACTCCAATACAATCACTGAAATAAATACATGTTAGGCTAGGGCTTACGAATGTCTTTTGTGTAATATCTGACAGGCATCGTGACTGACAGCTTCTGCATATGCAAAAACTACTGTATTCAACGGAGAGAACGAACGAGTTTCCCTACTGCTCGATAGATAGCTTTTTACCCAGACCACTGTGCAACCAGGTATGTCACTGGGTGTCCCTAATAAATTCTTGGTGGTTCTAAAGGCATCTAAGTCTTTTACCTTATCAAGCCAACCGTATTTATTGCTCCAGTCAGCTATCGGTACACAAAAGTACAAAGCGCAAATCGCCAGATAGTACTGAGGCACAACAAAGTCATTCACCAAAGCCAGAGTATCCTTGGCCCAGTCAACCACCAATGGCCAGATAGTCTTGATGTCCATTATCCTGTTCAAGTGAAGTTACCCAAAAGTGATAGTGTCATAGACTGTGTCCTGCGTGCATATAATATTTTACTTGCCAGCAAGTAGAATACGTGCCGAGTGTAATTATTTATGGAACTGAAGACTTATCATCATATTTGTCACCAGTCCAGTCTCAAGTTTAAGAATGTTTAAGTTGTTAATTAATTAATTAAGCCTATATCATTTTTTAACTTTTATTGATTCCATCATTGTGACAAAATAACATCAAACGTCACATTTACCTGTGCCATCCTGTAATTAATTATGTGCTCTTCACTTTCTTTTTTCTCACCTCTGACAGTATTTGGTATTTTCGACTCATTGTTTACACTCCCTTCCCTCAATTCTTTTCATGTCGGGACGTCAGGGATCATCTTTGCTGACTAGGATAATCAATCACTTTCGTTTGAACCCATATTGACACCTTGGATCTGTAGAGAGAAATGTGGTTTACTAATGCGTAACACACTTCCGACCAGACAGTGCATGGGAGCGCCCGATTAATAAGTAAACAACCCTGAGATGGCCACAGTCAATTATATTATCACTGATAATATTTTCTGTCGGGCCAGGGTGTTGCTTGACAGTGTTGGCTAGACCTGGTAAATGTCATAATCATATCCGAGTAGACTTGTCGGAGGCAATAGTTACGATAAGTATCCATTTTGAAAGAGATTATAACGTCGTGAGTGTAAAAATGATCGATAAAAGACGGAAGCTGAAATGCCGTTTATGTGAAGTGACTTGTAAACATCACATTTTTGCGCGTCACGCAGGAATGTTCCATGAGAGGATAGTGGGAGACCAATATTCGCAGATTTCATGCTATTGGTTTGGCATATGAGATGTTAAAATCCAACATTTCAGAATGAAGACTTGTCATATAGTAGCAATGTGGACGCGTGGGCAGAATGTTGCTTTATAATCTAGCGCCTTTTGAGTTTACGATACTGTGAAATTCAACTCCTCAAAAAGACAGCCAGACAAGCCAGAATGAAGAATAGGATGAGGAGTCCACTTTAAACGACGGGGCAACGTTTTTGAGCATCTTGTGGACTTGTATCCCAAGAAAACCCTAATTTCATTTATATGGAAAACACGGAATCCTAGGAACCTGAACACTGAGTGTAGGGATCGAAGAGGGAAGGCAAACCCGGTCAGAAAAAATGCCGTGCTGAAGTCGGATGTGTCGGCCGAAAGGCGCAGATATCGCAGCTCCGGCGTAAACAGACACAACGCAACCAACGTCCTTTCAGGACGAACGAGGAAGAAGAAGAAGAACACTGAGTCATAATGGAATTCTATTTGCAAAGTAATACGCAGATCACGTGTAAGAGGCATCTTAAACAAGCGGCCTTAACTATTTCTCTGAGCCAGAAGTCGGTATTCCCAAAACAGATTTTGGGGTAATTTTCACGTTTTATAATTCTATATTTCGCATTATTAACATGTGAAAATTGCTAGTGGATGTCCAAGTCAAACGAGGCTGGCAACCTCAGTATATAGAATGAAGATTTCATGAACCACCACTGCAAGAGCTGGTGACTGCTTTAGGCGGGTTTCTCATAGAAGAACCAAAAGCAGAGGTAGTCCGAAGTTCCATATGGAGCAGGGAGTGGATGATGACATAAATGATCTACATACTTATTATATTAACATATTTAACCAGCAAATGTAAACATGATCAATATAATTACAATGGATGTTATCCTCTCACTGGGATTAATATTAATGCTCAGAGAAGGTAAAGTTCTGAGGTGGAATAAAAAAGGGAGGGGGGAGACACCTGATTTTGTGTCAGGAAACTCAATACTCAGGAGGATATTTGCTTCTTTTTTATTTCATGATACTAGTCGGTGGTACCAATTGGTGGTACTATCTGTGGAACAAGTGTGTGGTATAAGTGGCCTTCAGACAAAGCTAGACACCAACAGCAGACAGGTCTTCACAGACGCTGGACCATCTTCGCAATTACCCCACGATACTACGAGGGACCAATTGCGGCCAGAAGACTTGGCCAGTGACAAGAATAAACCAGTCAACAACCTGCAAAGAACAAACACCGACTGGAGCAGAAACCAACCGATATCTTACAGCAGCTAAGTACCCACTTAAAGCAGCTAAGGGAACTCTTTTCTTTACGACATTTTCCCATCAAAACCTTTATTCATTGTTACATTGTTAACTAGAATTGATTAATAAATTTGTTATCTGTAAATATACAAAGTTATAGTTGATTCAGTCATTTCGAGTGAACTGCACCCGTATGCCTCAGTCATTTTAAATACCTATAATCAGAGCTAGTGAAATAATCTTTTACTGATTTAAATCAGTTGAGGGCTCATCAAAACGAGCAAAAAATCCTTACTCAGGTCAGGGAGGATAGAAAGTTTGCACGGCCTGGATTATATTAGCCGAAGTACTTGATTTCTTAAATTCCTAGAGGCTCCCTAGAACTGAAGCACTATTCTTCTATTCACATCTCTGCCAAGAGTAATCTTGAGCGAAAGGTAGACACCTTTGAAGACCCTCAGTAGATACTCTGAAGTTTGGCCACAGATAGACCATCACTACAGAGCAAGGGGAGTAAATCCCGTGACAGTCATCTTGAGCCATTGTTTATATTCTGTTGTGATATACAATCTTATATATGTAAATAGATTTAAATCTTAGTTTATCACTTAATTATATTTTTTTTTTGTGCGGCGGATGTTTAAGTGTATGATTGTTTCTTTTGGCTAAACCAGAACTGTGGGCTATTATATATTTCGGGATCCCAGAGTGAAGCTGTCGCTGGAGATCAATATACCCGCTGAAACCTTCTTATTTTCAGTGAGGATTCACATTCTCTCATTCACTCTTTGTGTCTTAAGTGAGCCTCCTCACTTACGAGTCATTACCCTGGGATACCTAGGGGATTTATTCCACATTCAACTTTGTCATGTGACAAAAACAAAATCACGTTGCGACTACTGGTGATCACGTGAATTCTTTTATTCTCCGCAGGTACCAATTTACGACAATCTATAACTTCTTGGTTGCCGTTTTTCGTCCTTCTTCATGTTCCAAACTCTTAAAAAAGGACTGCTCCTGACACCTTTAGACCTAAATGTAAAAAACCTATAGTTACGAGACACTGCATGAAAAACAGATGTCGGTGCAAACGGAAAGTATTTGCGCAAAGGGTGCTAATTGTTTTTATTTAAGCCTTAGTCACATAGAAAGACATATGTAATGGTTATTTTGAAGATAACGACATCTCTAGCTAGAATGGACTATCAGAGTAAATGGTACAGTTTTAAAACATTCAAGTACTTATGCGCGTTCATAACATTGGATGGAAGTTATAAGAGATGAAGAGTAGAGATTAGCCCAGACTAAAGCAGCTTTCCGTAATATGAAAAATATTTTATGTAACAACTCTGCCATTGTGTCTAGTGGGGTCTGCAGTGAACAATAGGTTTTCACAATCGAAATGTCTTCTTACTCGCATATCACGACACATTGGACATCAGAAATTTAGTTCTTCCGTGTTATAAACATCCAAATATAACATATAGAAGCGAGCCATGGACAATTGATAAAAATGCAAGAAAAGCCTTGGAAGCCACAGAGATGTGGTTTTATAAAAGAATGTTAAAATACTATTGACAGCTTTATAGTGTAATGAGGATGTCCTTAAAGAAGCCAGTGAGCAAAAGGAACCTTAATATACTCAATCCTCGCTATTCGTGGGGGTTAGGTTCCTTGAAAACCCCGTGAATAAGGAAATCCGCGAATACAGAACCGTTGATCCTATTGGTTAAGGGTGTTGGGTTCCTGCTGGACCCTGTTCATTGAACACTTTTGCTACCGATCACCATAAACTCATCATTTCGTGTATCGTTGTGGAGAGACATGATTACCTTCGCCACGAGGCGAAGACTTCTTAGCTGGAGCATTCCGAATCCTCATAACTCTTCAGCAACAGAGTAATGCATGGTTTTCAACCCCAATATTTCTGTTCCATAACACATAACAGGCTGTAGGGAACTAAAACGCCAACAATTACCGTCACACGACTTCTGGGAGTTGGAAATAAAATATTAGTAGTGTAGAAGGAAGGAGATAAGGAAGTTTCCGAAAGTGTACAAATTACAGAGGAATAATGCTACTATCAGTGCCAGCAACAATTTTAAACAAGATAATCCTGAAGAGATTAAAAGACGTCCCTGACAGACAGCTGAGACCAGAACCAGCAGATTTAGGACAAAGCAGAACCTGTACATACCTAATAGTCACATTGCTCATAATTGTTTATAAGAGCTTGGAACTGTCGTGTGGTGAGTCACTGGGGCAACTACGACATTAGTTTTTGCCAGGAATAGTCTATGAGATATTAGATATAAGGTCTCTAGAAATTGGCTCGTTAAGAAAGGATAAAGACCTATTCGAGATAGGGACAAGAAGACAGGAATGCGAATGCTTTCCACTAGACAGTGTTTTCTAATTAATTATGGAAAGAGTTCTGTTTCCCCACGACCTTAGCTTCTGCCCTTAGATCCCGTAAAGAAAAAGCCCCCAACCTCATCTGAGTAGAGAAAGGTTCCTATAGGTGAATATGTAACACCGACAGCACGAGTGATACATTAACAAACTCTTGATAATGATCAACCGATCGTTGGGTTTATTAATGAAATATCAACACATATAGGGTTAGTAATGGTTAGAACGTGATGTTGGTGAAAGACGATTCACACAAAACACACAGATGAGATAATAAAATTACAGTTAATTAAGTAATAGTTAATTAAGAATGAACTGGTGTAAAGTGAAATGATAATGTGATATGATACGTGTTACCAAAATGGTGAGTACTCTACACAGTCCATGTGTCTCTAAATGCTTCTCCTAGATATGAGCGAAATGTTTATATATGTAGACTCATAATCTTGCGTATGTAGTCGTGATTCATATACTTTCGAGTCTGCTTTCACATGTATGCATAAAATGTCCTTGTCAGTTATGCCAAGAATTATTTGAAACTTTATCTTTCGCACATTTTAGCTGTGCGGTTAAAATAAACAAAAATAAGAAAATGTATTAATAAGTATAAGATCTACTAACCTTCTTTTCCCTTCGCAAAATCCTTTAAGAGCACAATTAATCACAGAACTGAATTATCATCCACTCTGAATAAACACGTGTGTTAGGCTATGCGTTTTTGGGTTTAATCTCTTCCTCACAATGTAAAAACTGGACTCCCTCCTAGAACAAGCTACGCAGTAGATTATATTTCTGCCGTCCAATATGGGTTTCTTGTACAGCTCCGCCCATACCAACCAATCATTAATGGCCCTTCTGGTCACTCATTCACAGGATCGCTCTTGTCCCCTGTCAGTCCAAACGTGGGTGTAGTTTGACCTCTGATTGTTTATTGTTCACCTGGCCAAGGTGGGCGTCCAATGTGGTAAACCAACGCTTGTCTGAACCGCGGCCGACCAAAGATAACACCATTACAGCATGAGACGTTTTCCCCTGGCCAATCTGGGCGTCCAATGTGGTGTCACAGAAATTACAGCATGCCCAGATGTTTGATTAGGATGACCATATGTGTTTTTACCAGATTTATCACGATGCAATGTGGGCTTCAAACGATAATATCAGGCATGTGGACTCAATCAAAAGACTTTTATTTCCCCCGATGAAAGAACAAATGTGGTTCTCTAGATACCGGTCGCGAGTAATCACAACGATGAAATAGCAAATGTGGATCGCAAATATGAGATGAAAGAGCAAATGTCGGAGAAAATACAATATGAAAAATGTAGGAAAAGATGGAGCAAAAAGGCCTTTGCGCTCGTTTATCACAATAGCCCCTCCTCAAGTGTGATGTCAATCGTACTCAGGAGAGCTTAGCCTTCTTGCTCGGGATTCCTTAATCCTTTTCCTCATCATCGTTTTTCTCTCCGGTTTCCACCCTTTCCTCTACTTGTCTGTGCTCTCCATCCTGCCTCATAGGATGACGGCTTAAAAAATCCGCTCCTACGTTATGTTTTCCTTGGATATAGTCCACTTGGAACGTGTAGGGTTGTAGAACAAGCGACCACCTCATCAGTCTAGCATTCAAATTCTTTGAATTGGCGAGGAAGGTCAGAGGTTGGTGATCACTCTGGATTGTAAATTTCCTTCCGTACAGGTATGCTTGAAATTTTTGTATTCCCCAGACGAGGGACAAACATTCTTTTTCGATTGTGGAATAGTTTTGTTCTGCTCGGTTTAACTTCCGACTCGCATATGCGACCGGAAATAGATTTGGTGGGCTTCTGTCATCTGGCTGTAGTAATGTAGCCCCGATTCCAATGTTACTGGCATCTGTGCGCAAGATGAATTTTCTAGTTAAATCCGGGAGCCGTAAAATCGGTTTTGTGGTGAGTTTCTCTTTTAAGAGTGCATATGCATGTTCACATTCTGCTGACCATGTCACTTTATCTGGGTTTCCTTTCTTGGTTATCGATGTAAGCGGCGCACAGAGGCTATTAAAATCCTTTATATATCTCTGGTAGAATCCACAGAGAGATACAAATGACCGGACATCCCTTTTTGTGGACGGTCTCAGTGCATTTCTCAGCTTCTCAACGTTTTGAGTCTCGGGGCACATGGTCCCATGGGATATAGTATGTCCTAGGAACTCTAGCTGTTCACACCCAATTTGACATTTGGTTGGGCGGGCGGTTAGTCCCGCTTCTCTGAGTCTGTTAAACAGCAAGGATAGCGCTGATATATGTTCTTCAAACGATTCAGTAGCTACTAGGATATCATCCATAAAATTGCTGATGGCGGGATGATTCAAAGGATCCAATAACTTTCGCATCATCTTTGTGAAGACACTAGGAGCATTGTTCAGTCCAAATGGCATCACATTAAACTCGAAGTGTCCATCTGGAGTACTGAAGGCTAACAGGTTCCTCACCTCAGCTTTTACTGGTATTTGATAGTACCCTTTACTGAGGTCGATCTTTGAAAAATAGCGAGCCCTGCTCAGCTTAGTAAATAGCTGGTTCTGGTCTGGTAACGGTTCTGGCTGGAACTGTGTTAACGCATTCAGCTGTCGGTAGTCGATGCACAGGCGGTGTTCTCCACTGGGTTTGCGTAACAGCACCACTCCCGCACTGTAAGGGGACTCCGACTTCGAAATTATGCCTTCCTTAAGTAAGTAATCAATTTCTTGCTTTAATGCCGTCGCCTTGGCATACGGAATCGGATAGGTTCTCATTCGGACGGGCGTAGGATCCGTGACTTCCATGTCAAACTCCATCAGGTTTGTCAGGCCCGGTTTGTCTGTCAGAGAGTCGGCGGGGTTTTCCATCAATCTCCTTACTTTTTCTTGCTGGGCTTCCGTTAAGGTGGAGCTTATTTTCACATCTAAATGTGATTCCTCCTGTATCACCGGGTACTCTACGGATGATAATGGCTCTTCTTCCATTTGCATAGCAATGGCCATAGTCATGAGGTGCGCTGGTTCGGCAGGGGCTCGCTCGTAAAACTTCTTAAGCAGATTTAAGTGATAAATTTTCTGCTTTCCGTTCACGGCGATTTTATAGTTGGGGCGAGAAATCTTTTCCGCCACTTTGTAGGGTCCCCTCCAGCAAATCTGCAATTTATTACTGCTACTTGGCAGAAGAAGTAGCACCTTCTCTCCTACTGCTAGTTCTCGGTCCTTCGCATTGCGATTGTAATATTTGGCATGTTTCCGCCTAGCCTCCCGTACTTTCGCTGTGGCTAATTCCCAGCCAGTCTTCAGACGTTGTTTCAAGTCTGTGACGTACTGGAAGGCTGATGGGACAGTGTCGTCTGCCTTGGCATCTGTCCATGTTCTTAGTAATGCTTCTAATGGACCTTTAATAGGTCTTCCAAGGAGTAATGTGGCCGGAGGAACTCCAGTTGACGCATGCGGTACTTCCCTATAAGCAAATAATGCGGCAGGAAGATACTGATCTCAAGTTTCTGGCTTCTCCTGTGCCAACTTCCGAAGAATAGAGGTGAGCGTCCCGTTAAACCGCTCTACTTGCCCGTTACTTTGGGGGTGATAGGGCGAAGTATGGATATGCCTAGTCTTGAATATTCTAAGCACCCCCTCGGTCAACTTGCCTCTAAATTGTGACCCGTTGTCTGTGAGAATTTCATGCGGGAAGCCCAATCTAGTAAAGATATTCAGTAAAGCGTCAGCTACATGCACTGAGTCGCATGCTGGCATGGCTATGGCTTCGCCCCACATGGAACAGGTGTCCACTAAGGTAAGGATATGGGAGTTCCTCTTCTTAGTTCTCAGCAGAGGTCCAATTATATCCACGGCCACTCTTTCAAATGGGGTGCCCAAGATTGGCATCTCCCCAAGGGTCGCGGGTGCCGTCCAGTGTTTTGGTGCAACTTTCTGGCACTGAGGACAAGACTTGACGAAACGTTCAATGTCGCCGGTGATCCCTGGCCAATAATAGTGGCAGGCGATCCTTGAGTCGTGGCGCTCATTCCCATGTGTCCACTAGATGGGATAGAGTGGCCCATCTCAAGCACCTGTTCCTATAGCTTGCAGGAACTACTAATTGGTTGTGTTCCTGTCCTTCATTTCCAGCTCGGCGATACATCAATCCATTTTTCATAAAGAAGTCTCCCTTGGTAGGTGGGTTGTGTGTTCTAGGTAATTTTTTAAAACAGGGCGCCAGTGAGGAATCTTCCATTTGGGCCCTCTTCAATTCCTCGGGGAGAATATTGGTAGGAGGTTCCTGCTCTGCGTCTTTTCTTGACTGTCCTCTAGTCTGTGCGGCCGCCATGACTAGTGGTTGAGTAGGTTCTCCAAGGAACACATATCTACATCCCAAGATTAAAGAGTAGATTGGTTCTTCCATTATAGCTGCACGAATCTCTCCTGTCACATAACGAGATTCCACTCTGATAAGTGCAATTGGCAGTGTCATGGGTGCAACATCCTTCGTCGGACCTTGGATGTCGACACTCTCTTCTGTTATCTGGTCAGGGGTGACAAGAGATGCCCTGACCACCGCATCGAAAGCAAGTCCTGTGTCATAAAGGCACTCCACAGATTGTCCGTTTACGAGGACTGATTCGATGACAGGAGGATGAGAAACGTTTCCGGTCCTCTGCTCCTTCCGGGGTGACGATTTTGTCTGCAGACAGGCAGCATGTTGGGGAGGAGGTCTGCGCTTGCACTCATTAGTGTTGTGATTGTTCAAGCGACAGTACTTGCACCATTTATCTCCCTGTCTCTGGTGTGGCGCAGCATTTTTCTTGTTTTGCTCTTTGTAGTTATCTTGTTTTGCGTGCTGTTTATGCGAGATGTGTGGTCTTTTGCTTTGTTGGTCTGGTTGGGAGCGAGCAGGTTGCTTTGGCGCCTGATCCGAAAACTTCTTTCTGGCTCCTTGAGACTCCAAGAGAGCATTTTGGAATCGCTCTGCCAGTGTAAGAATATTTTCTAACCGGTCAGCGCCGTTTTCAGTGAGAAATCTACGCATTTCCACCGACATAGAGTCTTTTAGTTGCTCTATCACAATCAGCTCTTTCAACCCGTCATAGTTCTCGGTAAAATTTCCCAGTGTACACCACTTCACTAGGTAGTCTTCAATACGGGCTGCGAACTGTGAGAAAGTCTCTCCGGCCTCCTTCCTAGAACCTCGAAATTTTTTTTGGTAAGCCTCTGAATGAAGCTCGTACCTCACCAAGAGCGCTTTTTTCAATGCCTATAGTCATCTTGCTCTCCGGCCGGAAGTTTATTAAAAACTTTGTAGGCGGCTCCTCTTAGGCCCTGGGAAAGTTTCAAGTTCCACTTCCGTTCTTCAAGTCCAAACCCTGTTGCAAAGCGTTCGAAGCGGTCTAAAAAGGCGTCCATGGTATCGTTCCTTTCTGAAAAAGGTTCCAGCGGAAAGTTCAGGGCATTTGGTGGTGCAGGTTGCGAAGTAGGCATACCATCTGAGTGGGGTGAGTACCCTCCATCAAAGTTGGAAGCCGCTGCACTTTTTGCCAGCTCTATCTGATTGGTCTGTCCCTGGATTTCCAGTTGCTTCATGTTAAGTGCATGCTCTGCTGCGGCTTTCTCTTTACGCTCCGCTGCTTCTGTTGCTTCTTTCCGTTCCGCTGCTTCTGCTGCGGCTTTTCGCTCCGCTGCTTCTGCTGCGGCTTTCTCCTTCTCCATTGCAAGTTTCTGCATTTCCATCTCTCTTGCATGGAGTTTATCAGTCTCCTCACTCACAAATTTCATCAGATCTTTTCCACTTAACCCGTATTCACGCCCTGCCTCCATTAAACTAGTTCTAATTTTTGCAGCATCTGCCATGATATGCAGTACGGGTTCGCAAAGGGAAAAATTGACAGTGACCTCTAAACAAATTGTTTAGACTCGCACGAGTAATTATCTCTTTAAAACCAGCTAGGTTTAAATTAGCAGTCAAGTTCAAATAGTTCTTAAAAATCACTCACTCAGCGTATTCTGAAAAGTTATATAACAGATTATCTCGAAGTTTTCTATGAAAAATTTGCTAAATATTTATGATAAATATTTTCCCAGCAGTTACAGAAAAAGATTTTAAAAAATCAGTACCCTACAGTATCCTCTGTTCTCAAAAAGTGCTTACTCAGTCCGTTTGATTCTCAATTTAAAAAGTATCACTCGTGCATTAGAGATATAAATTATCCCCCCTATGAAATAGGCAAATTATAGTAAGAGTCAGTCTAGAAGGTAATCCCTCAAAATGCCAACAAATTTTGCAATTATCGCAACTGTATAGCAGGGATGAAAATGTGATTTATTACACTTCTAAGTCCGGGTTCAATAATCCCGGACGAGCCCCCAATTGTCGTGTGGTGAGTCACTGGGGCAACTACGACAGTAGTTTTTGCCAGGAATAGTCTATGAGATATTAGATATAAGGTCTCTAGAAATTGGCTCGTTAAGAAAGAATAAAGACCTATTCGAGATAGGGACAAGAAGACAGGAATGCGAATGCTTTCCACTAGACAATGTTTTCTAATTAATTATGGAAAGAGTTCTGTTTCCCCACGACCTTAGCTTCTGCCCTTAGATCCCGTAAAGAAAAAGCCCCCAACCTCATCTGAGTAGAGAAAGGTTCCTATAGGTGAATATGTAACACCGACAGCACGAGTGATACATTAACAAACTCTTGATAATGATCAACCGATCGTTGGGTTTATTAATGAAATATCAACACATATAGGGTTAGTAATGGTTAGAACGTGATGTTGGTGAAAGACGATTCACACAAAACACACAGATGAGATAATAAAATTACAGTTAATTAAGTAATAGTTAATTAAGAATGAACTGGTGAAAAGTGAAATGATAATGTGATATGATACGTGTTACCAAAATGGTGAGTACTCTACACAGTCCATGTGTCTCTAAATGCTTCTCCTAGATATGAGGATTCACATGTATGCATAAAATGTCCCAAGTTGTTATACGTTATGTCGAGTGGGGTATCTCTAAGTCGAGGACGTTCTGATGAATACTGTTGTCGTACGGAGAACGCTGACGAGATATCTATGTATATTCCTTCACTGTTTGAGTATATCTCTGTAGTGTTGATCAACAGTTAATAGCCGTCATATGAACAAAAGGTCTGTTGTCTAATCTCCCGACGGTACTGGTCAGACTGGATATCTTCACGAAATGTTAGTGATATGTAGACTCATAATCTTGCGTATGTAGTCGTGATTCATATACTTTCGAGTCTGCTTCATAAAATGCGCTTAAGAGTGTGTTGCACGTGGTATAAATATGCGATTCCTCTTTTGAGCTCTTTTGCTTGACTTCAGATAATAATGATCTTTCGAGTGATTTGAATTTATGATGACTCTGTATTGAACTTGTGATAACGATGTATTGAACTTGTGAGCAAGCAGTATATGGTGACGAAAAATGCTGCGTCCACCTTATGACTTGTGGGTGAGACAATATTCCTTTTTAATTGAGGAATGAAAGATGTCCTATGGCGAATTCTGCTAGCCAAATGTCCGTTTTTGATAACTTATTTCTGGTTAGACGTCAGACACGTTGCGTGTAGACTCAGACTTCTGATGAACTGAAGACACACAAAAGTCTTCGTAAGTTTTCACATTTAACATCACTGGTTGACTTGCATTTAAACTACTGCTCATTATTCATCTCTCTCTCTCTCTCTCTGAGTTCATTTCTAATGATGTTAAATATCTTGTGCATGAGAGTGTGTGCATGGGAGACTGTGATGATGATAAAGGTGAAATATGAACTATTAATTACCTCTTATCATCCTATCATCTTCTAGGAAAATCTTCTGATTTTATTTGTCAGTTATGCCAAGAATTATTTGAAACTTTATCTTTCGCACATTTTAGCTGTGAGGTTAAAATAAACAAAAATAAGAAAATGTATTAATAAGTATAAGATCTACTAACCTTCTTTTCCCTTCGCAAAATCCTTTAAGAGCACAATTAATCACAGAACTGAATTATCATCCACTCTGAATAAACACGTGTGTTAGGCTATGCGTTTTTGGGTTTAATCTCTTCCTCACAATGTAAAAACTGGACTCCCTCCTAGAACAAGCTACGCAGTAGATTATATTTCTGCCGTCCAATATGGGTTTCTTGTACAGCTCCGCCCATACCAACCAATCATTAATGGCCCCTCTGGTCACTCATTCACAGGATCGCTCTTGTCCCCTGTCAGTCCAAACGTGGGTGTAGTTTGACCTCTGATTATTTATTGTTCACCTGGCCAAGGTGGGCGTCCAATGTGGTAAACCAACGCTTGTCTGAACCGCTGCCGACCAAAGATAACACCATTACAGCATGAGACGTTTTCCCCTGGCCAATCTGGGCGTCCAATGTGGTGTCACAGAAATTACAGCATGCCCAGATGTTTGATTAGGATGACCATATGTGTTTTTACCAGATTTATCACGATGCAATGTGGGCTTCAAACGATAATATCAGGCATGTGGACTCAATCAAAGGACTTTTATTTCCCCCGATGAAAGAACAAATGTGGTTCTCTAGATACCGGTCGCGAGTAATCACAACGATGAAATAGCAAATGTTTGATCGCAAATATGAGATGAAAGAGCAAATGTCGGAGAAAATACAATATGAAAAATGTAGGAAAAGATGGAGCAAAAAGGCCTTTGCGCTCGTTTATGACTGGACTCAGCACTTTACCAATATAGGCACAAATTATAGCCAGAGTATACTTTAATCAAACATCCTTACAAGATGGCAGCCAAAAAAAAAAACAGTTGGAGGAAAAGACAATGATAACACAATAAGAAAGCAAAAGGCAAAAGAAGCTCTCATAATATTGGGAAATACATGGATATCAAAAGAAATAATGCCAACACTGCCTCTACGTTGGTGACGTCAACCGTAAATCGAAAGCCAACAAAATAACAGGTCAGCATAATTCAATATTTAATAATAAAGACCGTAATTGTTTTGGAAATTTAAAACAAAAACGTGCAAGAAATAGACCATTTTTAAAAAAACTATTGTTACTAAATCTTTATATATATATATATATATATATATATATATATATATATATATATATATATATATATATATATATATATATATATATATATATATATATATATATATATATATATATATATATATATATATATATATATATATATATATATATATATATATATATATATATATACAAACATAAACTGTTGTGCTCCCCAGGGATCTCTAAGAGACAATAAAAGACTAGAACTATTGCTTCCTCGGGCAACTCGTAACAGACGACTAACATAAGGCTATAAATAGGGCCGAATCTTCATCATATAAAACAAATTGCCACAGAGACCGACAGATCTGGCTCAGGAGATGATTGAAGACAAATTAAACCCCAAGGAATGGACGTAAGTGTACATAGATGGATTCGCAGAGTGCGGGGGCAGTAAGATTGGAGGAAATGGCATCTTTATATGAGACAACAATGGGAGGGTTATCCGTAAGGCTTTCTCCTTTAACTTCAGGGCGGAATCTATGGTACTACTGGAATCAGTACAGAAATTAAAACATGCTGCAGGAAATCAGATCTAAGCTTAACATTATCCAAAGATCTTCAACAGTTGCCCTTCAGTTGTAACCCTTTAACTATGGAATCACCGGTAGGTTATGCTTGTCTAGAGCTGGGGGTAAAGGGGAATGAAGTGTTCGAGACTTCACTATACTAGGTCCAGCTTTCTAAGTTGGGGGTGACCTCACTGCCTTGGCTCTTCAGTTAGGGACATAAAAGGGCAGAAGCATTGTCCTAATAACAGGTCAAAACCATCATCCACAACCAGTGCAGCTACCAATGGAAGAAAGAAAGAAGAATGTGGACAACAGATCCGACGCAATCCACCAGCTTATTAGGCCCCAGTAGACCATCCTTTTCCGTCTGAGAACTGGCCACCGCAGATTACAAAGCTATCACTATCGCTTTACTTTAGAGTATCTCACACCAGAGGGTGTAGAGCTAAGGCAGTATAAATGGTGATGCCGCAAGGACCTGGGAAAGACTGAAGTTCGTCCTGGCCACAGGCCTGCAGATTTAGCATGACTAACAATTGAGCGCAAAGAATACGTTAGAGAGACCGTCTTTACGTGCTTTAGTGCAGGCTAGCTGAGTTGTCGAAACACATGTTCGACGGAGGATGGCTTCTGATGATCAGATTTCCTTCTATTGTAACGCTCTGTATGGCTTCATATCATTACATTTATATATATCCTCTTGGGTTGTTCCGAAATACTGTTATTTTTATCGCAATCTTTATTATTATGCCAGCTGAGTTCTTTATTACAATAAGTAAATTCTCTTCTACGTTCTGTGTGTTCTTTCTCGAAACGTGACATATTTTTCAGTTTATTTTTGTATACTTGTCGTAGAGAGATTTATGATTAATTAATTTCTATATCTTTTCTTTATTCTACCCGTGTCTTCTACTTTATTATCGTTCTTTTATCTTTTCTTTTTTTCGCATTCGTCTGATTGGGAAAAATAAAACTCTCCCATTCATACCTTCACCTGTCTCTTTTCTTATTTAGCAACACATTTTTATTGCTGTTTAGCTAAGTTCTTGAGTAGACCGAATAGTGTGAAATTCGTTCTCGACAGACATAAGATGGCAGACATATCGTCTAGAATTTTCATCTGACACGAAGCTTCTACGGTTAAGTTTCTCGGTGTTAGGTGTGAGAGGCGCCAACTTACATCGCTGGGAAATGACCATAGGTAGCTGCAAGTGTGAAACGCGTCTGGCAGTTTCAGTGCTGTCGTCTGAGTTTTATGTAGGTGTTAAGACGGGAACTATTTCGGGTTTTCGAGAATTAGGAAATCATTTCTTTTCATAAGATATAAACCCCAGTAGTTTAGACTTAATTCATTCAGTACTCCGCAGTCAAGACTAGAACATCTAGCGTTCGATTCCTAAGATCCCTGTTGATAGAAGCATCATTTAGTTGGTCGATTGCCATCTAGCGTCGATTCCTAAGATCTCTGTTAATAGAAGCATCATTTAGTTGGTCGAATTGGATATAGTTCTTAGTAGTTCTGTGTTGAGGTAAATATAATATATCTAGTATTTTGTGAGTGATTTAAGTGGTAAATCGCCTATTTTATTTTCACTAGTTAGATTTTCTGTGCAGAGGGATTAAATTATAAGTCTGTTATATTCTCTAGTTGACGTGTTACAGTGGAAAGCAGAATAAATTATTATTTCTAGCTTTAACTCATGCAGCTGTAAATAAAATTTAATTAAATTGCTAGTAACCAGTCCGAGTATATTGTAACTAACTTATAACTGCACTGAGTCATCATTGGGTATTGACGGAATACGTAGGTATTTCTAATTCATGATGATTGATTTTTTTAAACGATCATATTTATTTCACGGGAGTTTTAACGTTAAGACAAGCTCTACGCTTGCAGTTATAATGCAAGTTAAAACCGAAGCGAATATTATGGTTAAGTATTTTGTACTTTTCTCTTCCTTATACAGTTTTGGGTCAGCCCAACTTTTACCAGCGGTTTTAGTACAACTGAGAAAAGAAACATGTTTATCTTTAACCACGTGGGTTTACAAGTTAACACCTGTCTGGCAGTGTGTGTGCCTCCGGAAATAGACAGAGTACAAATCTCACTAACGGTTTTAAAGACTAAATGCCTATAATGGGCCTTTGAGCCAGATTCTATTTCTTCACAAACTCTCATGTACATGCAGCCCTGTGGCGAGAAAAATTACAAATCATTAACATTCCGACATTTTTGACTAATTGTGGTGTGACCAAATTAAATTTCTATACTGAGAGAAGACACCGACCTGACATTCCTAGGTACTGGAAAACCTAAGCTATTGACACTGTGCTCGCTGTTAACTTTCGTGCCTGGACAATTTTAATGTGACATAAACAGATATCCTAAATAATAGTAACCAAGGAAACGTTCCCTGAAGTAGTGAATTCAACCTGTCTTTGTGGAGCTGGGGTTCCCTTGGCCAAGAATAACACTGGAGATTCTGTATGTGTATGTCCTAAAAATTGTTTTTCCAGAAGTTGCTACCAAAGCTGTAAGTACGAATGCAAGAGCGTGGCCACAGCTGACATGAATAGAGTGAATGCAGGACTGAGTGATTCCTTTATTGTTGTATTTTTGGCACCCATTTTGCTGTCTTAAATTCCTTTATGCAGTTTTTTGTTGCTAATGATATTTTCCTTAGGATAGAGTAGAGTATCAGTTCTGTTCATACCTTTAAAGGGAAATCATAGAACATAGCGTATATATCTGTGACTCTTTGGGGCTGTGAGGTACGTCTAATTTGACAATTGAATTTTCCCTGATTTGATGGATGATTAAAGGGACTTTAGCTTTTCATAACATTAGAACCCCTGAACATCAGTATTGTTGTAACTTTTCATCAACGAAGAGTAGCGGCTATGATCAAAGCAGTCAAAGACGATCCCCAGAACAGAGAAGCAGAAATTTAGCATCTCCGTGCGAACACTGAACCGTTCGCAAGATGGACACGAGCGGTCAGAAGAAAGCTTCTTGCAGACTTCGCACCTCTGTGGCAACCGGCAGCTTGCCCGAAAGACTATGGAACGGGAGAGACGGAGCGCTCAGCGTAGCGGATACGATCTGAGGAATCAGGAAACTCACCGCGAACGAGGCTAGTCTCGCAGAAATTTCACATCCTCGCGCGAGCAGCCTGAGACGAACGAAGATCGGAAGCCAGTCGGGCCATCGTAGTTAGCATGACGGCTAAATAACTTCGACTTTCCCTGGGATCTGAAGAGGCGCGAAATTTTCACACGACCCATTTAACTTACATTCCCATTAGATATATACAGAATCTGAAAAGGGCAACTTTATCATTCATTCTGACAGCATTCTAAGATTCACTAGCATATAGTTAAATTCCTGCTAGATTTCATCTAACTTGTTGGCTATTGGAGTGAATTCTTTTCTGTGCAGACGGTAATTTATACTTTAGCTTCGAGTGATCAGTGGTCTAGTTATTTCATTTTTATTTCACTGGATTGTGGTGTAAATTTAAACTTATTAAATAAATCCATTTTCAAAGTTCCAGTGCAAACTAAATGTTACATCTATAGGTTAATTTCCTAATACAATAGCCGCGTAAATTAATTTTGCAACTGTTAAGGGAATTGTGACTTTAATACAGTTTAGTTCTGTATAGATAGATGTGCTTTTAAAATTATTAACCTCACGAAGAGTTTTTTCTTGATTTATTAATTAAAGATGCGAGCGCAGAAAATAGTCTAACTGTAAATGTATCGCGCGTTAGATTTTAATATGATTTCATTGCATTTCATGTTTTTTCTATTTGTATCCAGAGTGATCTTTCGAACCTCGCATCCCAGCAATTAGGCAGCATTTAAGCAGCCATTACGCAGCAATAGAATATATATAGAGCCTTGCCGACCCAGTTCGATTACTTCAGTGACATATGAACTTTTTTAAAGCTAAACTTGTGGCGACCTGTTGCAGGTCTCGCTCCTCTGAATTTAACTGAGAACAAAGCCACCCAAGAAACACTTTTAAAATACTAATTCATAAACTCGTTAAAACTGGAAGCAGAACAGTCGCCAGTAGCAATATTCTACTCATGCTCTCTTTTTGTGAAGAAGAACATAGATTTACCTGAACACTGTCTGTCAAGTATATTCAGTGGATTTTAACCCCCCCTCCCGAAGAAGAACCTATCTCAGTGTTTTGTAGTTGTGACATTACGGCAAAAGAAAGTTATTTCCACCAGCTGTGCCCATCTTAGAAACCACACCATACCTCACACTTAGCCAAGTGCCTGTGCCATTCATTAGGAACTTTTTATTAAAAAAAACAGCAGTTGCCTTTACGCTTCACCGTCTGGCGATTTTTTGAGACTATTAGCTACCAGCCCACCTCGATAAATCTGGGGCCTGACACAGAAGAAATAAAAAGACAATTTCCATTGTTCTACGGTATTATCTGCTGTTGTAAAATTCCTAGGAAGTACCAGAATTCACCATTTGGTAAGTCTGTGTGTGTGCCTGTGTGCTGGCCAGCCAAGCGTGTTTTTGAATGAAAGGAGATTTAATCTTTTTTACCCCTATAATTAGATCGACCTAGTATTAAGGTGTACTGTATTCATTGTACGGGATTTCTCCTAGTGGGATTGTTTAACTGTGTTCATTTCCTCCTCCCGTAAAATTTGTTGGATAAAGGAAACATTTGAGAACCCTAGCTTTTCCTCTACCCCCTTATCACTGTAACCCCTTGCCTCAAAGTAATAAATTTACCATTGGGTTAAATTGCCTATTTCTGATCATCATCATCACCCCCCCCCTTTCCTTGTCTTTGGGACTGGGTCTTTTCTGTTAGTAAATACAAGCGGGAAAAGGTGTATGGGGTACTTCTCCTCAAAACCCCCCTCCCCCTTGTCATATTTGTATTCTGTAACCTTTGATTTCTGACTGTAAATTGATTATTATTTGTGACTTGATTTTTTTATGATAATAATAGTATTGAAACTTTATTAGCATTGGTGTCGGCTGGCCCAAATCAAACATTCCCCATATTTGTTATCGTAGTCTGTATTCATGTACGTTGTGCGTCAGAATCACCAAATCGGTGTGTACGCCTGAGCGACTGGAACTGACAAACAATTGTTTGTTCAGAAGAGTGGTAGGAATAGTTTTTGAGAGACAAATATTGTCGTAATAAGAGACTGTCCTTACTCTTCCCAGCACTTGTGAATCTACTACCTGACTTTCCTAAATCCTTATTCCCACAGGGCCTTCACTATCATTCTACACTCTAAAGGGACCAATATCCATCAGAACTCTCTCAGAAAAATTACGACAATATATGGTTAGCTCGTCCGAAATTCTGAGCCTAGTTAAAATAGAGTGTGGTTGATTGTCTTTGTGAAGTAGGGTATAATCTTAAAAAAAGTAATTACTTCCCCTAGACCAAGCCTTTTAGTATTTTTGGCCGACCACACAATAATTAATACAGGTTTGTTTCTTTCCACTGGAGCATCAAGTAGTGATAATAAAATATTTGTCACCTTTGTATTCTCTGGCAGAGAAAATTGAAATTTTGTTATATAATTGCTGGGATTGCGTGACTGTCTTCAGTCACAAAAGGTTTTTGGAAGTTAGAAGAGCTGAGCAAAGCTAAAGACGCTTGTTCTAAATTTTTTTAAAATCCAGTTAACATCGTCTCTACTCTTTAATTGACTTCAGAGGGCGGAGTTTGGTAGTGGAGAATTAAAATTTAGGAAAAAAATGTTTTTCCTTTAAATTGTTTTTCATAAATTTTTCTCTACTTTTAGTAAAAGTAAATTTTTTTCCAGTGTAACTTACCATTTTAAGTGGCATAAGTCGCTTGCGTTAAGAGTCTTAAGTGACAACAATAGCAACGATTAATTTGCACATTTCAGAGTAGGGGTAACACAAGTAAATTTATACTTTGTGTTTTTTATCGTAGCGGCTTTGAGTTTTTCCCCCTTCTTGTTTCTTCTTACTAGTTCTCTAGTCGTACTTCATCCTATTCTTTAACAATGGCAGAGAGAATTAGGATGAGGGCCATGTTGAGACAGGAGGCAAAAGAATCAGGCTTAGAGGGAGAAGCTGCAAACGCGTTTGTCAACCATGAATTGGAAATATATGACGCAGAGCAACAAAGAGCAGAAGCTGAGAGGAAGGAAGAGAAAGAGAGAGCAGAGAGGAGAGAAGCACAGGAGAGGGAAGATAGGAAAGAAGCGGAAGAACGCCTATTGGAACATAAGAAAATTGAGGCAGAAAACCAGAAAATTGAGGCAGAGATTGAAACCCGCAGGGAAAGAGAGAAAGAAAGGGAAAGACAGCACGAATTGGCGCTCAAGGCTTTAGAGAGTCGGGGTGCCTCTACTTCTAATAATGGAGAGCCGTCTTCACCCCAGTCTCAATCAGTGGACCTCTCCAGTACTCAATCTACCCAATTAACTGCGATGTCTTTTGCTTTAGAGTCTTTTCCTAGCCCCAACGAAAAAACTGACAGCTACCTAGAAAAATTCGAGAGACTCGCGATTCTGTATGGGTTAGAGAGTTCCCTCTGGGCACTTAAACTCTCAACGTCACTGAAAGGCAATGCTTATGACGTATACGTGAAGCTGGGAGTGAACCAACATGATTACGACATGCTGAAGAAGGCCTTGCTAGAGCGGTTTGAGATGACTGCCCGTAAGTTTCTGCAGTTGTTCAGAAACAGCCAAAAAGGGAGCACGGAAACATTTCCCCAGTTCTTTTCACGTCTCACGGGTTATCTGACAAAGTGCATAGAATTATCTGACCTACCTCTTACATATGAGGGACTACTTGAACTTGTTCTTGTGGAACAGATAAAGTCAACTTTGTCAAACGAAACCAAGTAGGTTTTTGGATGAACAGGGCTCAGTCAGGCTTGAGGACATCCTCAATAAGGCCGAACGCTATAGCAATGCAATGGCCGAACTTCCCAGCACAAAACGTTAACCCACAGATGAGCCATCTCGAAAACAAAATCTAGAGCAGTCATCCTATTCTTCCAATTCCTCTCAACATTATAACTAACGAGATAATAATACCCAGAAACCTCCCCAGGAAAAATCGAAATTCTACAAAACCCGATACCCTCCTAACAACAATTCTGATCAACCCACCAAGCCTACGTGGCAGCGCGGCCACCAAGGTCAAGGTAAAGGAAGACCCCTACACCAGGAACGTCTGATCAGGGCAAACAAACCGGTCCAAACCGCATTGGATGTTTCCATACAGCCTCGAAAGGTAGAGTCAATGTCAGTGATTCTTAACCTGAGGGGGACCGACCCTCAACGCGAGGAAATGTAATTCTGAACGGTACCTCTACTACTTGTCTTTTTGACACAGGATTAAGTTTTGATTGTATTGTCGCCAGACACCTAGTCAAACCCGGTCAGGAGACAGAGGAAACCGTCAAACTATGTGGAGTTTTCAAGAGTGATGCACCCAGGACGCTTCCTATCGCACTGGTAGAAATAAACTCTGATTTTGTCAGAGGTGTTATTAAAGCGGCCATTATGGATCATCCTATCTACCCAGTTATCCTGGGATGTAGATATGTGTTTATTGGGAGACCAAAGGAGCCGATTGTGGCAGCGGTAACCACAAGAGGGCAAGCCAAGAAGGAGAGGGAGCCTGCGCCAAATTTGTTGCCGAATGAACTGAAGGAGGCGCAACAAAAGGACCCTACTCTGGAGCCCTGATTTAAAAAAAACTGTCCATGGCTAAGGACCCCAGACACAACGGAGACATCTTTTCTAAGGATGGCGTATTGTATCGTAGAACGGGCAACCCGGACACGGGGAATAACCAGCTCCTAGTACCGACGCAGTACAGAAGCCAGATCTTAGATATGGGACACTCTCTTCGCTTTAGCGGACAAATGAGACAAAACGCCACTATTCAGTAAATAAAAACCCGCTATTGGTGGCCAGGAATGAACTCTGACATTATCAGGTATGTGAAATCCTGCGCCCAGTGCCAACGGGTAGCACCCAAGCACTTCTTCTTCTTCTTTGTTCGCCCTAAAAAGGACGGTGGTTGCGTTGAGTCTGTTTCCAACGTAGCTGTGATATCTGCACCTTTCGGTCGACACATCAGACTTCTGCATGGCATTTTTTAGGACCGGGTTTGCCTTCCCATTGCGATCCGTACTCGCTTAGCCAGTCTGTACTGTTGCAGACTGTTTCCAGGACCACCACGTGGAGGTGGAGCACGGTCTTGACCAGCTCTGGTTCGCTGGTCCTGACGCAGGCAGTCAAGCTATGAGTCGCTGACTGCGGTCTCTATTGCTGCGTCTTGAGGTCCCACCCAAGCACTTGACACCCCCAGTACTCATGGGGCAAATGCCAAAAGTAGGGACTCCATTTGAACGGGTTGCTGTCGACATCATTGGACCCCTGGAAAGGACCAAAAGAAGGAACAGGTTCATCCTGATTTTAGTCGACACTTGCACAATGTGGGCCGAAGCTGTACCGCTAACATGCATAGATTCCAAGCATTTCGCAGAAGCCCTCGTGCAAATTTTTACACGGTTGGGATTCCCTCAACAAGTTTTGACGGACAATGGATCCCAATTCCGTAGCCTGTTAGTGGAGGAGGTCTTTAAGATCTTGAGGGCCAAACATATCCACACAAGTTTCTACCATCCGGCCGGAAATGGGCTCGTGGAACGTTTTAATGGCAGCCTCACCATGATGTTACGTAAGCTGGGTCAGGAGAAACCGGAAGACTGGGACCTATATATATCGGCTGCCTTATTCGCCTACCGAGAGGTTCCCCAGGCGTCTACGGGATTCCCGCCTGCTACACTTTTATTTGGCAGACCTATTAAGGGGCCACTTGAAGCCTTATTGCGGTCCCTGACAGACCAGAAGGCTGACGAGACAGTCGTCTCTGCAAGCAAGTATGTATCTGAGCTCAAGGAAAGGTTAAAGCTAGGATGGGATCTAGCCAACACCAACCTTAAGAAAGCCCGCGCTAAACATGCAAAAAGATACAATAAAGCTGCACAAGAGAGAGAACTCCAACCAGGGGAAAAAGTTTTGTTGCTACTTCCAACCGGAAGCAATAAACTTCGCATCGGATGGCAAGGGCCGTTTACCGTCCTTAAAAAGATCTCACGTACCAATTACAAGATCTCCATCAAAGGAAAGGAGAAGGTCTTCCACATAAATCTGCTTAAGAAATATTTGGAAAGACCGGTGCCATCCTCCGAGCATCTCCTGGCTGTCGCCATAGCAACGGAAGACGAGGAAGATGATGATGGTTGCATGGAGTACCCATTGCAATCCACGGAATCCTTTAAAGATGTCAAGTTCGGCGACAATCTCTCACCGGAACAACAAACAGAAACCAGGGCGCTACTGAAGCAGTACAGTGCAGTCTTGACGGATGTACCTGGTCGAACAAATCTCATCGAATTTGACATGAAATTAACAAACGAGACCCCGGTTCAAACCAGAGTGTACCCCATTCCGTACGCCAAAGCTGATGCACTTCGTGGAGAAATAGACAAGCTGCGTCAGGCAGGAATTATCAGCGAGTCTACATCTCCTTACAGTTCGAGTGTAGTGCTGTTGCAGAAGCCCAATAAGGAAGTTCGGCTGTGTATTGATTACCGGCTGCTAAACGCTGTAACGGAATTCCAGTCCGAACCGCTCCAAACTGTTTCTGAGTTGTTCACCAAGCTCAGCAAGGCAACAATTTTCTCCAAGATAGACCTCAGTAAAGGCTATTATCAAATACCAGTCAAGGAGGAAGTTCAACCTTTGCTAGCTTTCAGCACTAGTGAAGGACATTACACATTTAATGTGATGCAGTTCGGTTTGCATAACGCACCAGGAGTGTTCACCAGAATGATGAGAAAGCTGTTAGAACCTTTGCAAAGTCCCCATATCCATAATTTCATGGATGACATTTTAATTGCATCGGAAACCTATGAAGAACATATTGCTATGGTTGCTATACTCCTCAGGAAACTACAGGAAACTGGTCTCACAGCCAGACCTAGCAAATGTCTCATAGGGTTTGAAAAGCTTGACTTCCTAGGGCATACTATTTCTCACGGCTGTAGTTGGCCTGTTAAGAAAAACGTGGAGAAAATAGTTGGAGCAAAAAGATCCCAAACAAAGAAAGACATCAGGTCATTTCTATCATTATGTACCTATTAGCTAGATTTCAGACACGAATTTTCAAGCTCTCAATTGTACAATGTTATGCACCAACTAACGACGCTCTTGATACCACAAAAGATGACTTCTATGAAGCACTTCTAAGTACCATCAACACAATACCCAAGCATGACATAATAGCAGTCATGGGTGATTTTAACGCCAAAGTAGGTGACAACAACGATGGAGTACAAAGATATCTCGGTACTCATGGCATAGGCTGTATGAATCAAAATGGCGAAAGACTTCTAGAACTTTGTGAAATATCAAACCTCGTTGTGGCAGACACCATCTTTCCACATAAGAATATCCACAAGATAACATGGAATTCACCTGATGGCAGAACTAAGAACCAGATAGATCACTTCTGCATAAGCGCTAAATTTCGCTCATCAGTTCAAGACGTCAGAGCATACAGAGGTGCAGAGATCGGAAGCGATCATAACCTCTGCATAGCTAAAATGAGAATTAAACTGAAGAAGTTATACCAACCGAATAAAAATAGAAGAATAGATGTACACAGACTGCAATCAAATGATATAAAGAAGGAATATAATGTCAAAATGAACACATATTTCGATGCTTTAGGCAAAATTGACAACGATATCACCACCAAGACAATCGATACTAAATGGGAACAACTGAGAACAGCAATGACAGAAGCAGCTGTAGCGACCACCGGATACCTAGTACATAAAAAGAAAAAATGGATGAGAGAAGATACTTGGGATAAAATACAAGAAAGGAAAACAGCAAAACTTAAACTACTAGCGGCAAGTACACATAATGCAGTTGAATCTTGCAAACTAACTTATAACCTGTTAAATAAAGAAGTGAAGACAAAAACTCGAAGAGATAAAAGACATTTCATCAATGAACTGGCCGTAGAAGCTGAAAATGCTGCAAGAACTGGTAATAGTAGGTGCCTTTATCAAATTACAAAACAACTATGTCACCAGCCTACTGCTATGGAAACACCTGTTAAAGGTAAATTAGGGAATTCAATACCAACAGAAAAAGAACAAATGAAGAGATGGGCTGAGCACTTCATGGAGGTGCTAAACAGACCACCACCAACAGTAACACCTGATTTTAATAATGAAACATCCACAACCACTTTGCCAATAACTTGCGATGAATTCACGCTGGACGAGATCAAACAAGCCGTTAAAAGATTAAAAAATTTTAAAGCTGCTGGAGTTGACGAAATTTCAGGGGAAATGATTAAAGCAGTTAATGACAACAACCTCTTGAGAATTTTAGATATTATAAATGAAGTATGGAGAGAAGAACAACCACCACAACAATGGAAAGACAGTATTATTGTAAAGTTACCGAAGAAAGGTGATCTATCAGACTGTAATAACTGGCGTGGTATATCTCTATTATCAGTACCTGGAAAATTATTATGTTGCATGATGTTAGAAAGACTTAAATTGCATGCTGACGAAAAGATCAGAGAAGAACAAGCGGGTTTCAGGCCGAAACGATCATGTATTGATCAAATATTCACACTAAGAACAATTATAGAAGAATCAGTGGAAAGGCAATCGCCACTTATTATCACCTTCGTCGATTTTCAAAAAGCCTTTGATAGTCTACACCGCCCATCATTGTGGAAGATACTTACAATCTATGGTTTTCCAACAAAATATGTGAATATAATCAAAGCGCTATATGACAATGCAAGATGTTGTGTTAGCACAAATAAAGGGAATACAGAATGGTTTACAGTAGAAACAGGGGTGAAACAAGGCTGTATTATGTCACCACTACTTTTTGGAATAGCTATTGATTGGGTTATGAGAAACTATACCCACAATGAACAATTGGGTATAAAATGGACAAATGGAAAATTCCTGGGGGACCTGGATTTCGCAGATGATGTAGCATTCTTAAGTTCAACATCAAGACAATCCCAAGAAGCAATAAATAATTTGTGTCATCTCTCGGTTAAAATTGGTCTCCAAATAAATGCCTCTAAAACTAAAGCTATGAACTTTTCTAACGAGACCTTTGATATCATCTTGAACGGGGAAAAAAACTACAGAAAGTTGAAAGTTTCAATTATTTAGGCAGTAAAATGACTCAGGATGGTGACACAACAAGAGAAATGCATACTAGAATTGCTTTGGCAGCTAGCGCCTTCAATAGATTATCTAACATTTGGAAATTACGATCATTGAATATACATACCAAGCTTCGTCTGTTTAATTCAAATGTTATCTCAGTGTTAACATACGGCTGTGAGAGTTGGAAAATAACAAAATCATTGGAGAACAAGCTGAATACATTCGAGAACAAATGTCTTAGAAAACTCATGAACATCAGTTGGAAAGAATTCAAGACTAATAGACAAATAAGAGAAGACTCTAGGCAGAAATATGTCTCCGACTATATAAGGAAAAGACGATGGTCATATATCGGTCATGTCTTACGAATGCAAAACAACAGAATACCACTACAGGCGATCACTTGGGTTCCTGAGGGTAAGCGGAAAAAAAGGAAGACCAAAAGAAACACTCAGAAGAACAATAATAAGAGAAGGAAGAACGTTGGGCCTAAATAATGTGCAAGAGCTAAGAGGAGTGGCGTCACAACGAACAACCTGGAGAGCACTGGTTTCTGCCTTATGCGCCGTGTTTGGCGCTTAAAGAATTTATTATTATTATTATCAGAAATACATCCAGAACTTCAACGGACTCACGGCACCTCTGACTGACCTCACCAAGAAAGGTTGTCCTGATAAGGTCATGTGGGATTAAAAGTGCGAACATGCATACAGCACTTTGAAAGGACAGTTGTCGGCATACCCCATTCTAAGGTTACCTGACCTTAAGAAATCTTTCGTACTGAGAGTGGACGCGTCAGGTCAGGGCATCGGTTGCAAGCCGAGGACAGTGACCTGAATATGCTATTCCCAGTAGCTTACGGCAGTCGGAAACTGAACAAGGCTGAACGCAACTACAGTGTCGTTGAAAGAGAATGTCTCGCTCTGATTCATGGCATCAGACGCCATCATGAGTTTCTGTATGGTACTTCTTTCACAGTACAAACCGACCATGCTCCATTAGTTTTCCTTGGTGCCAATAAGGAATTCAACGCAAGGATTATGCGCTGGGCATTATTATTGAGCGTTTATTCCTTCAAAGTGGAATATATTCCAGGAAAACAGAATGTCGGAGCTGACTTCTTGAGTAGAAACTGGTCTACAGAGGAAGAAGAGCAAACGGAAGATACCACTCATCCTAAAGTCACCAATCAGGTCACCTCCATTGTCAAGAAGGAAACACGAAAAAGGTTTCATGTCTAAAAGTGGGGACGATTGTGACGTACGTCTAGTTTGACAAGTGAATTTTCCCTGATTTGATGGATGATTAAAGGGACTTTAGCTTTTCATAACATTAGAACCCCTGAACATCAGTATTGTTGTAACTTTTCATCAACGAAGAGTAGCGGCTATGATCAAAGCAGTCAAAGACGATCCCCAGAACAGAGAAGCAGAAATTTAGCATCTCCGTGCGAACACTGAACCGTTCGCAAGATGGACACGAGCGGTCAGAAGAAAGCTTCTTGCAGACTTCGCACCTCTGTGGCAACCGGCAGGCTTGCCCGAAAGACTATGGAACGGGAGAGACGGAGCGCTCAGCGTAGCGGATACGATCTGAGGAATCAGGAAACTCACCGCGAACGAGGCTAGTCTCGCAGAAATTTCACATTCTCGCGCGAGCAGCCTGAGACGAACGAAGATCGGAAGCCAGTCGGGCTATCGCGGTTAGCATGGCGGCTAAATAACTTCGACTTTCCCTGGGATCTGAAGAGGCGCGAAATTTTTACACGACCCATTTAACTTACATTCCCGTTAGATATATACAGAATCTGAAAAGGGCAACTTTATCATTCGTTCTGACAGCATTCTAATATTCACTAGCATATATAGTTAAATTCCTGCTAGATTTCATCTAAATTGTTGGCTATTGGAGTGAATTCTTTTCTGTGCAGACGGTAATTTATACTTTAGCTTCGAGTAATCAGTGGTCTAGTTATTTCATTTTTATTTCACTGGATTGTGGTGTAAATTTAATCTTATTTAATAAAATCCATTTTCAAAGTTCCAGTGCAAACTAAATGTTACATCTATAGGTTAATTTCCTAATACAATAGCCGCGTAAATTAATTTTGCAACCGTTAAGGGAATTGTGACTTTAATACAGTTTAGTTCTGTATAGATAGAGGTGCTTTTAAAATTATTAACCTCACGGAGAGTTTTTTCTTGATTTATTAATTAAAGACGCGAGCGCAGAAAATAGTCTAACTGTAAATGTATCGCGCGTTAGATTTTAATATGATTTCATTGCATTTCATGTTTTTTCTATTTGTATCCAGAGTGATCTTTCGAACCTCGCATCCCAGCAATTAGGCAGCATTTAAGCAGCCATTACGCAGCAATAGAATATATATAGAGCCTTGCCGACCCAGTTCGATTACTCCAGTGACATATGACCTTTTTTAAAGCTAAACTTGTGGCGACCTGTTGCGGGTCTCGCTCCTCTGAATTTAACTGAGAACAAAGCCACCCAAGAAACACTTTTAAAATACTAATTCAAAAGTCATTAAAACTGGAAGCAGAACAGTCGCCAGTAGCAATATTCTATTCATGCTCTCTTTTTATGAAGAAGAACATAGATTTACCTGAACACTGTCTGTCAAGTATATTCAGTGGATTTTAACACCCCCCCCCCTCTCCCGAAGAAGAACCTATCTCAGTGTTTTGTAGTTGTGACATTACGGCAAAAGAAAGATATCTCCACCAGCTGTGCCCATCTTAGAAACCACACCATACCTCACACTTAGCCAAGTGCCTGTGCCATTCATTAGGAACTTTTTATAATAAAAAAAACAACAGTAGCCTTTACGCTTCACCGTCTGGCGATTTTTTGAGACTATTAGCTACCAGCCCACCTCGATAAATCTGGGGCCTGACACAGATAATAAGGAAGTTTTCCCGTTCTCTGCTAATGATTTACAATAAGTAGAATTCCAAAATCAATCGAATTCCACAATGGCTGCTGATTCCCGGTTGAGCATCACTCACTATACGGGTGTATAGCCAAATCTTCAATCGGAGCTTTGTTCATCAACAATAAATGATTCTACAAGGATCAGCATATTCTGTCCTCATAGTTGCTGCATATACATATTTAGTGCTGCTAGAGAATATGTCGTCCCGACATATTCATAGGTAAGTTCATGTAAACGTCTGCCCATCTTAAGCCTAGGAATGAACGAAGTCAGCAAAAGTACGTTTTTTTACCTGGACATAATAAATACACTAGCAAGCACAAAAACGCTCTCCCGGCGTTATAGAATCACAACTGGGGAACTCATGGACTAAACGATCCTGGAAGAAACTATCTTCGTCCCCAGAATAACTTAAAGAGATCACAAACTCTTGGGCATCTCTCCGACATGACTTTCCGCCCTAGGCCTAGACAACCGAAGAACCTTCTCACCTCTCTTCATCCGCCGAAAACACCTTACCCCCTTCAGTACAGTACAAGAACAAATAGTTCCACTTAAATATACTAAGATATCAAGATATAAGACATACTCGTCCTACATAGACAAGCACTACACATAGATTCGGACCATAGACATTCTGAAGCAAGAACAATCTATTCCTAACCAAACACAGAATAGATTCAAGTAAGTCTAAATTCCTCCGCCGAGTTCTATTTTTAAGAACGCTACAAAGAGCGATAACTCACAGAATGACTACTTATTGCCCAAACTGAGTTTCGTCCCTCAAGACCAAAACATGCATTCAAAGATGAATATATCTTCATCAGACAATTAAAACATTTTACATGGTATGCGTAATCCGTGCGCCAAAAAATATGTGCGCAACAGATTACCACACCCCCCGGGAAAACAAATGAAAATCATTTTTTTTTCATCTGAGAGCAACATACAATAGGCTCCCAACGCATAAATACTGCGCAGATGAGAAATATCTGGAATTATTTAAGCCAGATTAATGCAAAATCTCAATCCCTCAGAGAAAGCATTTCTCTTAAGCATAAGTGTTTCCAGGGAGGTGTCACCAACGCATACCACTATACAATGATACAATGCATATAACAATTTAAGTTTAAGCATTCCAAGTACATGATTGACAAAAAGAAAAATCATCAACGAGTAATGGTGACTATATATCAATGAACGTAGTGTCATTACGAATTACAATGTGTATCTATTTTGATATAGAAAAGAAAAATCTGTTGTCGAGTTTTAAGTGTTAAGACGTCCAGTACTCAACAGCTAAGTGGAATCATGTGGGCATCTAGATAGAATGTCTGCCATCACATTATCTGATCCACGGATAGCTCGTACCGAAAAATGAAAAGGTTGAAGAGCAATTGCATATCGAGTAGACCTCGAACTCTTCAAATTTTTACTCTGGATAGCTGTAAGAGCTTTCTGATCGGTTTCTACTATAAAATGTGCGCCTAGAAGGAATCTTTGTAATTTGAGAATTGACCATACCATAGCCAACAGTTCACGGTCTAAAACCGAATAATTCCTTTCTGCAGCATGAAGCTTTCTGGAAATATACATTACAGGATGCAGAGTTCCAGAGTAATCTTGCATTAGTGCCGCTCCAATCCCAGTGGATGAAGCGTCACTACGAAGAACAAATGTCTTATCTTTAGTAGGCAACACTAAAATAGGTGCAGTAGAAAACATAGTTTTAATCTTATCCAAAGAGGATTGACATTCTTGAGTCCAATGGACTATATTAGGAGACCCTTTCTTTAGCAAGGTAGAAAGAGGTGCCATGATTGAGGACAGATTCGGAATGAATCGTCCATAGAATTGTATGAGACCTAAGAGACTTCGCACTTGCTTTTTAGTCTTAGGAATAGAAATGTTAAGTATTTTACTTGTATTATGGTCCTCTGTTTTTAGGAAACCATGGCCGACCCGGTGATCTAAAAAAGAAATTTCACTAAAACCAATGCAGGCTTTAGATGGTTTCGCTGTCAGGTTATACTCGCGTAGAGTAGATAGCAATTCAACTAACCCTGAATAGTGATCTTCCCAAGTATCACTGAAAAGACAGATGTCGTCTATGTACGCAATGACTTCTGACCGATAGGATAGAATTTTACGCATCATGCGTACGAATGTAGCTGGTGCGTTCATAAGGCCGAAAGGCATAAAATTCCATTGAAAAAGGCCTCTAGGTGTAGAAAAAGCAGTAAAAGGCTTGGCGCGTTCAGATAGAGGAACTTGCCAATATCCTTTAGACAAATCTAGTTTAGTGAAAAAATGCGATTTAGAAAGCTTAGTAAGTAATCCTCCTGAAAATAGGCTGCCCTTCTAAAATGCTGGAAATGATAAAGTCATTCTATGACGGCATGAAGGGAACAGTCCAATATGCTGGAAGCACGTCACAGCCCTTTGATATACGAAGTGGCGTTAAACAAGGCTGTGTTCTGGCTCCGACCCTCTTCGGAATCTTCTTTGCCTTACTCTTGAAACATGCATTCAGAGATGCAACTGAAGGAATATGCCTTCACACTAGGTCAGATGGCCGTCTGTTTAATCTTTCAAGGCTGAAGGCAAAAACAAAAATCAGAAGGGTCACTATAAGAGACTTGTTGTTCGCTGATGATGCTGCAGTCGTCACTCAAAGCCAACAGGGGCTTCAGAGCTTGATGAATCGCTTCACTAAAGCATGCAAGGACTTTGGCCTCACAATAAGTCTAAAGAAAACGAATGTGCTGAGTCAGGATGTGGGTGCTGCACCAGTTATCACTATCGATAACTATGAATTGGCAGTGGTGCACCACTTCACATACCTAGGGTCTACCATCAATGACAAACTCTCACTGGATACAGAAATCGACAGCCGCATTGGCAAAGCTGCAGCTACCTTTGCCTGCCTCACATCGCGTGTTTGGGGAAACTCTAAACTCACAATGAAGACCAAAGCTGCGGTATATAATGCCTGCGTCACCAGCACACTCCTATATGGCAGCGAGACCTGGACGACCTATGCTAAGCAAGAAAGAAGGCTCAATACCTTCCATTTGCGGTGTCTACGCCGCATCCTCGGCATCTCGTGGAAAGATAAAGTGACAAATGTTGAGGTGTTGTCACGTGCTAGCCTTCAAAGCATATACACGCTGCTTAGACAGCGAAGACTACGCTGGCTTGGCCATGTCCGCCGTATGGAAGATGGTCGCATCTCGAAGGATATCTTCTACGGACAATTAGCAGATGGCAAGAGAACAGTTGGGCGACCACAGCTGAGGTTCAAAGATGTGTGCAAGAGAGATATGAGGGCACTGGACATGGATCCAGCAACATGGGAGGATAAAGCTGCCGATCGCACTAAGTGGCGATGCTATTTACGGCGCCACCTCAGATTGGGCGAAGAGAGGCTCACACAAGAAGCAGAGGTGAGGAGAAAACGTCGAAAGGAGCACCAGGAAAATAAGCAGCTGAGGGCTGTCACCTCAGGGGCGCATTCCCATAGTCAGTTATGACTGAAGGGGCTATTACTATTATAGTAAGTAGCTCTTCTAGTAAAGGCATAGGTTCAGCATCAAACTTCGTGACTTGATTCAATTTGCGATAGTCAACGCAAAGACGTATGTTATTGTCTTTTTTACGGACAATAACCATCGGCGAAGAATACGCAGAAGTGGATGGTTCAATTATTTTTAAATCTATCATCTCATCCAACTCCTTTTCAACCTGTGCTTGAAAATGTATAGGAATAGGATAAGGTCTGACTCTAATAGGATTATGGTCAGTTAGAATAATGTCATGTTCAATGACATGAGTTTGTCCAGGAATGTCAGTAAGGACATCCTGAAATGTTTGTAACATAGACGAAACTTGTCGCTGTTCTCCTAGAGATAACTCGGGAGAAACAGTAACATTTTCCCATGATTCACTAGAATGAAGTGGAATCATCGGAAGCGGAAGATTAACATCCGAAAAACTTGTTTCCTCATCCTGTATTACAGACAGTGATAAGTAATGACCATGTTGGACAGGTGAATCGTCCGTTGCCTGGAAAATAGGCTGTAAATAATCCGGACGTTCATGGAATTCCGTAAGCATATTGATGTGGAAGGTTTTACGCTTCCCATCAATATCGACAATGTAGTCAACATCGGAAATTTTTCGAGATTATATCGTACGGACCTTTCCAAGAAATAAGTAGTCTGTTTTCCCTACAAGGTAGCAAAACAAATGCTTTGTCACCAGGACAAAGTTGTCGTAAGGTTCTTTTCTTATTGGAAAATTGTCTTGCTTTCTCCTTAGCAAACGCAGAAGAAGAAGTTGCCAATTTGCATGCTTCGATAATCTTTTGTCTTAGCGCGATGACATATTCGTAAGAAGATTTTGTGTCATCGGTAATATTATCAGCGGTTATGAGATCATGAAGCAAAGACATAGGGCCACGCGGTCGCGCGCCAAAGACAAGTTCAAAGGGAGAAAATCCTGCATGTTCATTGGGAACCTTTCTGTAAGCGAAGAGGGCCGCGGGTAAAACCCTATCCCAATCTTGAGGATGATCCTCAGTTATCTTCCCTAGTAAGTTTTTGAGTGTTCTATTAAGGCGTTCTACCATCCCATTCGGGCTGATCACCCGTTTGCCAGTCACTTCGATTACGGAAACAACAGCAGATGGATTGATTTGCCATTGCCCTAAAGACGCCAATAGGCGTGATGGGAAACAATGGCAAAGAAAACCTATCTGCTGTTGCCCTAAGACGCCACTAGGCGTAATGGCCACTGACTGCTTTGACGGTCGGTGGCTAAGGACGGAAGAAGAAGAAGAAGAACCATCCCATTCGGCATTGGGTGATAGATACTGCTCAAAGATCTCTCTATCTGGAGAGTAGACATTACTTGAGACATGGTATCCGCTATTAGTTGGGTGCCATGATCTGATAATATTTCTCCGGGAAATCCCAGACGAGAAAATATAAGCCAAAGAGCATCTGCAATGTCAGCAGTAGTAATGCTCTTCAGAGGGATAGCCTCTGGCCAACGTGTGCACATGTCCACTCACGTTAAGATAAACTGATGTCCTCTAGCAGATTTGATCTTAAATGGACCAATGATGTCTATCGCCATTTTCTGAAATGGTCTAATAGGAATGTCTGCAGCCTGAATAGGTGCAGCATGGCGTGGACCTTTGGATTTGACTTCTTGACATATTTTACAAGATCGACAATAGATCCGTATGTCCTTGTTCACAAAAGGCCAAAAGAAAGCCGCAAGAACTCTTGACTTTGTACAGGAAAAACCCATATGTCCAGCACACTGAGAGTCGTGTGCGTGCGTGTTGTAATATTTTAACTCTCAAATTCTTGGGTACAAGAATCTGAGAATGACTTGACTTGTTGGAGTCTTGCACCATACGTACAAGTACGCCATTCTTCATTGTAATCCAAGATTTACTCTTTGAACCTTTATTCGGATCACCTTTTGTTGCAAGAGTGAAGAATTTCTTTAGAGTCGGATCCTCTTCTTGCTGCTTTATAAATGAGTCACGCGAAATTACCAAGTGATCATCTTGGTTATGCACTTCATTATCTTCAATAGATGAAGTTTCGGGCATATTGAGAGCTTGAGCTCTAGTGACTACAGCATTAGCAGTTTGAATATTTTGTTTTTCCCTAACGGAAATTTGTTGTGGAGTGCATTCCTTGACTCTGTGAATACGACCGATGATAAGATCAGCGATCGGATTCGGCAGAAGACGTGCGTGTACATCTCCTGTAAAGAAAGGAGTAGCGATCCTAAGGATAGCAGTAGAGTATTTCTCTATGGTGCCGCCAAATGTTACACATTTGACTACTTTGCCTGTAGCACGAGAAGGATCTATGAGTGACTGCCTAACACCAATTGTGGTGCATCCAGAATCAAAAAGCAATGAAACTGGATTGTCATTTACTAAACCTTTGTGTAAGACAAGAGAACCTCTTCCGTCATGCGCGATTGACGCGGGAAGAGCGGGAAGAGGATGGCCACAAATTAAAGTGGACACCGTAGTTGGTTCGAATAATGTTTTGCATTGGGGGCACTGAGATGCTCTCCCAAAATCGAAAGCGGCACATGCCATATTGTTAGAGTCATCATTATCTTTATTTTGTTTATAGGCATCATGGGACTCTTGCTGTGCAGAGTTTGCATGATAATGAGATTTTTGTTTTTTATGTTGGGGTCTGCCTCTGTTATTATTACCCCTGTAATTATCATTGTTTCCTCTATTGTAACCCCTATTTGGGTTTGAGTCATAATTCCCCTGGTTACTATTATCATATTCATTATAATGAGTATCTCTGTAATTATGATCTTGTTGTCTCCATGATGGAAAACTAGGATAGTTTCTATAATGACTTCCTTTGCGGAAGATCCTATAATTATGACCACCCCTGAATCGAGGGCTGTCGGCTCGTCTCCAGATATTCGAAGAAGAACCCTGAAATGATTGGTTACCTTGATTTTGATAACTATTATGGTTACCCTTTTTATTAAACCTGTTTTGAGGTCCTTGGAATTTGTGTGAGTAATTAGGGTTGTATGGTGTTGCTGATGCAACTGGCATACCTTCCTTAACCTTAGTATTGCTAATAGCTACATCTGGGTGTGCAGTGACGTATTGGGTACAATATTCTTCCATTTCTTTTAGTGTTTTAGGTTTCCGCTCATGTAGGAATTCAAGGAATGGTTTACTAATGCTTGACATAATCTTGTCCCTGAGCAATAAATCCATAAGTGCTTCATAAGTCTTTTCTGTTTTGGACAGTTCAATCCAACGATTAAATGTAAGACGTGTCCTTGCAATGAATTCTGAGAATTCTACCCCTGATTCAGGTACCATTCTTTTAAACAAAATATGGTAACCTTCCTCAGATAACTGGTATTTCTTTATCAAGGCTGCCCTAATAACCTCATAATTATCCTTGTCAGTTTCTTCAACAAAACTTAAACTCGACAGAGAATCACCTTTTAAATTCTCAGACAACTGATTAGCATATTGTGATTTCTCCACATTATGAGCTCGACAAGCACGTTCAAATCTATCAAGCCAGAATGTTATATCATCACTGGCAGAATTGAACGCTGGTACCTTGACCTTGTAAGTAAAGGGTTTACCACTAGATGACTGATTGACATTACTCTGGTTTGTCAATTTCAACTTTTCTAACTCAAATGCTAAAAGTTCTTTTTGATGTTCATGTTCTCTTATTGCTCTTTTCTCCTCAGCTTCAGCTTCTTTGTCTAATCTCTTTTGTTCAGCTTCTTTGTCTAATCTCTTTTGTTCAGCTTCTTTGTCTAATCTCTTTTGTTCAGCTTCTCTGTCTAATCTTCTCTGCTCAGCATCAGCTTCTTTGTCTAATCTCTTTTGTTCCGCTACTCTGTCTAATCTCTTTTGTTCAGCTTCTTTGTCTACTCTCTTTTGTTCAGCTTCTTTGTTTTGTTTTTCCAATTCCATTTGGAATCTCTTTTCCTCAACCTGCATCTGCAGTTTCTTTTGTTCAAATTCTATTTCCATTTTTCTATCCTCACTTTTTTTGTTTCATTTCCTCAGCTTTAAGTGCTTTATCATATTGACTGGTAGCATACTCCTCCAACCTATCTCCAGTCTTGCCTAGAGATTTCCCTAACTCAATAAATTGTTCCAATGTAGACATGATGTCTAATAATGATAGCACTCAGTTGACACAAAAATGTAATCTATATTTCAAAGTAACGTAAACACAAGCTCTTAATAATTTGATCAATCAGCTCCTTATCCCAAACTATGTGGGGAAACAAGCCTTTAGTAAGGTCTTGTATAATCAACTGTGTACCAACCAATTACTAAAAATCATCAGTTGACTTTTTCTTATAAATTCATATGATCAAATATATTTTAAATAGTGTATGTCGATCAAGAACACAACAAAACAATTATACAAGAGAACAGGAAACATTTGCAGAAATCAAATAAATCGAATAGGAAAAATCAAAGAAAAATGATCACAGAATCTGTGATGATATCTGCAATAGAATGAACAAGACAAATAACGCCACAGTGTATGAACATAAATTGTGTATAAAACTGAAAGATAGCAAAGGGTAGACTAACAAATTATACAAACAAACCAAAACAAAACTAAAGAACAGAGAAATATTACAAAAACAACAATAGGGACAGTTTCGTCACAGCTAACAGGTATTGCAACAGGTGTTGCATGCAAATTTCAATTAAGAAATTTGCCCCTACAGAACGCTAGTCCAAGACCAATGTGACTCGGTATATCTTGTCCTAGTCTCCCAACCAGGCCCGCGACATAAATAACTATTACATATAAACATGTAAACATAAATATATATAAAGCATAAATGCATATATCATCAATAAACTGTGATGTAGATAGAGTGTTGTAAAGAAGGCTGTTTTATAGAAATGGCACAGATATTTTAATCAAAATAAATACCTGCCACTTTATTGAACTACAATTTCTGGCCTTAAATATTAAAGTTCAACACAATAGCAGAACATAAGAAGATCCATCGATGAAAATAGGCTTCTACGTTCAATACTTCTGCTAACACAGTTAATTTACTTGCCAATGTTCTGTGTAATGCTGTGATGTCCACTTGTAAACAACTTGCCGTGCTACGCTGTCTGTTATATGAAATAATGCCTGTACCAAGCAAAATGTCAACAGCGGTGACCTAAATACAGTTACACTTGTCATAACAGGTCAAGCTGACATCGACTGGATAGTTGTCCTATAGGTGTTGATGTGTGTCACATTTGGCCAAAATAAATGTTCTTGAAACACTAGGTGACTTCCACTTTGTAGACTGCGAAGGCTGGACCCAGGAAACTGGCCTACCACGTTGATAACTCTCTTTTTCTTCTTCTTTATCGTAACTGTGTATTCTCCTCACGCAAACCAGTGGTGAATATGATGAAGGCTCCAGGGGGAGCAAAGGTCAACTCAACCAACGCAGGATTATGCAAATATGGAGTGTGAGTGTGAAGTATGAGTTAGGCGAATGGTGGACTGTTCGTATGTTGACCCGTATAAGGCACTCATTCACTCATTACGTTAAGTCACCAATGCAGATCACTGTAGTCGTTTCAATAGTTTAATTGGACGCACACATTTGACAGATTGGGTACAGTTACAGGAACATGAGTCGACATAGACAGCATAATATTAATCAATGGACTACCGTCCTAAATTAGCATTCATGAAGAATAATCTTGCAATGGAACATCTGTAAACACCAAGATCTCCATTGTTTATAAATACAGTCAGTAGACCGTACTGACCGAGCATGTCAATTAAGCAATACTGTTCAAACTTGACTCCTAAACAGGATCTCTTTCTAGCGACGATTCCTTTAGGTAAATTACAGCAAATCTCTGTGAAGATAATGTTAATTTCTTTATAATAGTGATCTCTCAATCATCACCTGATAATAAGGAAGTTTTCCCGTTCTCTGCTAATGATTTACAATAAGTAGAATTCCAAAATCAATCGAATTCCACAATGGCTGCTGATTCCCGGTTGAGCATCACTCACTATACGGGTGTATAGCCAAATCTTCAATCGGAGCTTTGTTCATCAACAATAAATAATTCTACAAGGACCAGCATATTCTGTCCTCATAGTTGCTGCATATACATATTTAGTGCTGCTAGAGAGTATGTCGTCCCGACATATTCATAGGTAAGTTCATGTAAACGTCTGCCCATCTTAAGCCTAGGAATGAACGAAGTCAGCAAAAGTACGTTTTTTTACCTGGACATAATAAATACACTAGCAAGCACAAAAACGCTCTCCCGGCGTTATAGAATCACAACTGGGGAACTCATGGACTAAACGATCCTGGAAGAAACTATCTTCGTCCCCAGAATAACTTAAAGAGATCACAAACTCTTGGGCATCTCTCCGACATGACTTTCCGCCCTAGGCCTAGACAACCGAAGAACCCTCTCACCTCTCTTCATCCGCCGAAAACACCTTACCCCCTTCAGTACAGTACAAGAACAAATAGTTCAACTTAAACATACTAAGATATCAAGATATAAGACATACTCGTCCTACATAGACAAGCACTACACATAGATTCGGACCATAGACATTCTGAAGCAAGAACAATCTATTCCTAACCAAACACAGAATAGATTCAAGTAAGTCTAAATTCCTCCGCCGAGTTCTATTTTTAAGAACGCTACAAAGAGCGATAACTCACAGAATGACTACTTATTGCCCAAACTGAGTTTCGTCCCTCAAGACCAAAACATGCATTCAAAGATGAATATATCTTCATCAGACAATTAAAACATTTTACATGGTATGCGTAATCCGTGCGCCAAAAAATATGTGCGCAACAGTGACCAAACAGGGGTTAGAGAATAGGAGTCGTCTACATATGACGTCACGTAGTGAAAAAAAGGGACGAAGGGGTCCAAATTTTGTGACGTTTTGTGACGAAATGGGGAGGAGGGTTTGGAAAAATATGACGTCACACTCGCTTATTTCATAAATTATGTTCCTACTTTTATCCGCAATAATTAATTTTTATCCGCATAAGTTAACTTTTATCTGCAAAAGTTAACTTTCATTCACATCAGTTAACTTGTATCCGCAGTAGTTAACAACTACCTCGTGGACGACTTATATTAATATTACAGTCTCAGCTGGAATATCGGTTAATTGTTACAACTTATTTTTAATTATATATTTCTTTTTTTCTAATATTGTAATACATACCTTAAAAACTGTGACGGTATTGCCTCCCCTGCTTTACAGTAGTGGTCCAACAGTGGCCACAACTCAAGAGTGTGTAATATGGGCTTCAAAGGTGTCTACCTTCGCACAAGATTACTCTTGGCAGAGATGCAAATAGAAGAAACAAAACGCTTCTATCTCCAGGGAGATATTCAGAATAAGCGAGAACAATACTGCTTTGGCTGAGTATGTTAACTCTGTAATTCTGCCGACACTTTTGTGAAGGATTTAAACACTTATTAATTTCAGATTGTTTAAACCCCCCACCCCTGATTTACTCAGTGGAATTCTATTATTCTAGTATAGCTCTGTTTAGAGTGTGTGTAGTAAATTGACTGAGACAAACTTGCAGTAACTGTAAAATGATTAAATCGAAGTAAAATTTGTATAATTACAAATAACAAAATTTAATAAACACTTAAGTTTTAACAGTTGGAAAATAATTTGAATAGTTATGGATCAAGAAAAAGTTATCATCACACTCGTAATGGATTGTGAAATGTTACAAGAAGTTCAAGTGGCGGCATAGATTTGTACTTAGCAGCCAATGACGGTCCTGCTCCTTTTTATGGGTTGGTTCTTTTCACTCTGCTCACGCTCGTCCCTGGTTAAGTTTGTCAGGTGTAGCTCGTTTCCCATAAATGTCAAGGAGAGTCTACCCCGTGGGTCCTTCGTCTTAAAGCTTAGGCCATTGTTCCCTTCTTGTTCCAGAGATAGTACTTTCTATTGGTACCACCAATAACTATGGTAAAAGAATAGAACGAAACGCTCTTCTGAGTATGGCGTTTTCCACCCCATAGTTATGGGTTCCTATCTTCCCATACTCCCATCCCATTAACTCAGAATTTACCCTTGATGAGAATTAAATTTTATCCCACGGGATAAACTTTCTTTACATTTAGATTGAATAGCTTTAGCTTTACATTACATTTAAATGAAAAGGTTAATAATACAGATAGAGTCTGTTTACATATACATCTCCACTTATTGAAAAGTGTTCACAATATAAATTTAATATATTTTCATTTATGTTTACACAGATTGAAAAGTTTGAAACTTCCATTAACTTTAAAATGAATATTTTCACATTGACATTTACACTGGTTTAAAGCTTGAAAACTTACATTAATTTTAACGTAAATATGTTTATAAGGACATTTACACTGATTTGAAAATGTAAGTATTATAAGAATGTACATCATTTCTTTCATCTTTCCCTGCCTGCTCCGTATGGAACCTGGGACTACTTTATGTTTTAGTTCTCTTTAGGAAACTAGCAATAAAGCAATCACAGACCGTACAGTGGTTGTTCATGAATCATCATTCTATACGCTGAGGTTGTCAGCCTTAAGTGACTGACATCCACTAGCGAGTTTCACATATTAAAATTCACATGGTAATAATATACATATATATATATATATATATATATATATATATATATATATATATATATATATATATATATATATATATATATATATATATATATATATATATATATATATATATATATATATATATATGTTAGTTCACATGTTAGTAATAAAATATGAAATATATATCACAACTTACGCCAATCCTGGCTCACAGACGTTTTGCTCAGATGAATAAAAGAGACATGAATCGACCTCTTAGACGCGTCTGGGGTGTCGTTAATTTAATAAGTTCCCTCTCTGACTTCGTGTGTGGTCTTTCATTTTCCTCAGTCCCGGTTTCCTTATTTAATATGAAAGAGATTTCTTGGGATATGAAAGTCCGTCCAAAATTCTCTACTACAAGGTGTCCGGTATGTTAAGAAGGAATTCTGAATTCTAATTCTTCAGTCTAGCAAGGTCTGGTATCTTGGCGAGAGATTTCTCAAGCGAAATAGCTTAAGAAAATGGTCAGATTATATTCACTGCCTTCTCACGCATTTGTTATGCGCGCCTCAGAGGAGCAGCCAATCTGATTTGAATATGTTGCATGACTCAGCTAATGCAAAATTTCAAACATTACTTTTCTGAAAATGGGCTGTACACATCCGCTTGCCCTTGGGTACAAACTTACGAACATGTCGGTAAACTCATATAACAACGTGTTCCCAATGTAACAATCATTACTTTATCAGAAAATAATATCTTATCTGTGTCTCTCCATCAGTTGTCTCCCCGTATTCCAAGCTTTGGTGATGCGCGTACCCGTCTTATTAGTGATTAAGCACTGCGCTGAGGCGATTTACGTGTTAATCTGTATACTGATATCGCTGCGCACACGATAGCCAACATGGTTAGGTCGCTGCCACTCCTTGCAACGCAGGGAGAAAGGGATAACAACCAGACATGTCTACTTATCCCTAAGAAAGGTGTAAGAAGGAAAATACATAATATCTGCTACACATAGCATAAAAAGAAAGAATGAAAGTGCGACAAATGAAAGCACACACAAAAATGTACCGATACTTCCGGAGTTAAACAAAGATCGAGAGGGGCCGCCCCGTTCTGTCACAAAAACAAAAACAGACTAAACAAATTGTCCTGTGTAAAATCAGGTTTAAAAAAAAAAAAAAACCTCCTCTTGCTGCACAGTTACCGGTTTCGTGGGTCGAAACCTGGTAGCGTCTCGTTGAAGTCTACCCAGCTGTAAATTGGTACCTGACTTAGCTTGCGAGTTAGGGAAGGCAAAGACAGCAAGGAAAGAAACTAGTCACTCCACCTCATACGAAGCTGGAACTAGTGTGGAAATAGCTAGAGCTAGTGTGGAAATAGCTAGAGCTAGTGTGGAAATAGCTAGAGCTAGTGTGGAAATAGCTAGAGCTAGTGTGGCGAAGAGTTAAAAACTTCCCAACAGCAGTTTTTAATGATGGGACTACCTCTACAGAGATAACAAAGTAGATAACAAAGAGATAACAAAGTAGAGATAACAAAGATAAATGTAGAGGCGACAACAGACGATAACAATGATTTAAAAAAACAGTTTTTTGTTCTTTAAAAATCCTACACGACTCCACTCGCGAAAAATCGTATAGTCATGTCCCTATCCTGTTAGGAGATTTTAATGCAAAAAATATGAACAGAGAAAATATTAAAAACTACATCACAAAAAAGAAAAAAAATCAAACGACAGTAGAGAAATAGCATAAAGTATCTTCCAACTTATATTTTTTGTTTCTTGTTTTGATTTTTGTAAATCTTTTCCGGTTTCACTTGAACTTTCCTTCATTATAAATAACCTGTTATCTGCTAACTATTTTTCTTTTCATCTTCCTGACCTCTGTTTTTTTTCCCTCAAATTTTTTTTTCATTACTTTCCCCCCACCTCTACCTCTTGTATTCCCTATTTTCATATCTTGTCATTCTTGTCTTGATCAAATGGAAATCTCAAACTCCAACACATAAACATTAACTACCGACAAAAATTGAATTTCCACAAATATGCGAATCAAATGAAAAGCAGTTTTGCTAAGCAATCAGATAAAAACAGAATAACAACATACGAGAGCGAAGCATTTTGTCTTCAATGACGATTTTTTTTAAAATCAGGTATTCACTGTGTCTCAAATGCGTTCGTTTATTTCAAACCTGAGTGGCCACAAAGAAAACATGCTTAGAAAGAATTCTTTATGCACGAATGTAGTATCATTGCACTGTAGCACACATGCACAATGCAAGGCAAGATAAAGAGATACAGAAAAAAGTGGTAGGAATATAGAGAGGATAGAGAAGTCACTTTTTCATGAATAAAAACGATATAACGTATTATTCGTCAGCAAAAACCCAAACACTTAACTTGCTAGTTACTGGAGCACGTAAATAGTATAGCTGAGATTTTCACATGCTATTTTCCGAACAACAAATTGTCAAAGAGTTGAGTGTAAATTACCCCCATTTTCTGGACAATAAACTATTAAAAACTTGAGGGTAAATTAACCCTTTGGAAGAAAGATCATAAGAAGCCATAAATGAACAGTGAAAAAGAAAAGTCCCGATCCATTATGTATCAAGCAAATGGTTATATTTAACAGACAATTTAATTTAACGAGACCCCGACTGTCAATTCTCGTATTCTTGTACTGTCTTCTCCCTTGTACCCCCGATCTACTACTGGCGTCAGTCTCAACCCCGAGCTACCGCTGGCGTCAGTCTCCTGTTTAGTCCTTACACCGAGTTAAGACCTACGACATGTCTTTACACTGAGTTTAAGACCCCTGTCGCGCGAGAATAGGTTTCAGTTCCACGTCTCCTGAAATCTAGTACAACTGGGGGCAGGGGGAAAAAACTTGGCTGTGTATGGACGTGGTGAATTTTGTCGTAGATGCATGTGTTACGTGTTTGCTAATACATGCAAAATAATTTAAGATTGTTAATCACAGAAAGGCTGTAAACATATAAATATGGCATCAAACATAAAAAGGGAAGCACTGATTTATAATACACGATCAAGCCAAACGGTTTCGGTTAAAAAAATGTTTCGTCGGCGGATAATAAATAAAAATGTACCAAATTGAGAATATTAACTAAATCAAAATTACACTGAGTACAAACGTATTTGTTAAAGACGTGAAAATTCTTTTTAATGAGTTGGGTATGCTTCCATCCTATTGTATTGGCTGTGAAACAACAAATCAGCTACCAAGAATTTACACTTTCGTAAATGTGTGCTAGCGTAGAATACATGGATTGAAATGGTATATCAAGATCAGCAAAGTTGGAACTGATGACCAAAAGCAGACAAATGCCCGTGAAACTAATGATGGCAAGACCACGCTGGTGATAGATGTGACATACATTGAGGAAACATGTTCATAGCACAACAAGGCAGTCCTTGTATGGTAACCCCCGGGATAAGACCGGTAGAGGGAGACCCTTGAAAAAATACACACATAGAGAAGAGAACTAGGGATACAAATGAAAGGGATAAAGGAAACATGGACAGACTGAGAGGATGGCACAGGACAGGAACACGTGGCATAAGATTGTTGAAGGCTTTAGCTTCGCGGGGAGCTGAGGGATAGGGCTGATGACAATGAGGGAAAAGAAGAAGAAAAGTTGTCTTCTCCCTCTTGTATGATGATGATGAAGATGATGATGATGATGATGATGATGATGATGATGATGATGATGATGATGATGACGACGACGATGATGATGATGATGATGATGATGATGATGATGATGATGATGATGATGATGATGATGATGATGATGATGATGATGATGATGATGATGATGATGATATAAACACTTTAGCTGTGAGCATGAGCAGTTATAGAACACTGATCTCAAGTTCGCAGCCTCAAGAGTAGCCCTTCATTTGAGGAATGGCAGTTTGAGGATGCTAGAAAGATAGACCAGAAAAACAAGCGTCAAGCGGTTGAAAGACTGAGAGTAATAATAAAATATTTAACTGCAGCGTCAGATCATTGCTCCCATCCACGGATGACACAATCACAGAGTCGGCACATGCACACAGAGGACCAGCACAATGCCCATAAAACGTCTGTAGAGACGCCCATCTTTGTTTCTAGCTTCTCTGCATGTGCCGTCATAATTTCATACAAATTTTCCGCTCTCGGGTGCCGTACATTAAACTGGAATCACTGTAAGGAAGAACGAGGCAAGAGATCTGTCACTCTGATAAGAGAAAAAGCAATATTATATTGGCTGAGAAATGTATCGCTGCAAGTTTCTTATGCTTCCAAGGACGAAGATCTCAACAGTGATAGTCGTTGATTGGAGTAATGTTATACTGTTCAAGATGCGGGTCTAACGTGAATTATTTAGTATATCTAACACAAATGGAGTAAAAACCCATTGGCGGCCGACGATGAAAAATCACTTAACTTCTATTGTATGTTCTCCTATTGCAAACCAAAAGAACCCTGAAATTTTTCTAAATGGTCACAATGTTTTATTTTCTTTTGACGGGGGATCCTAGACCTCTATCGCCAGACAGTTCATAATGGAAACCTTTGAACGAGGGGTATCAAGCATTAGCATATCGATGAACTGACGCGATAAAGCAATGATAATAACAATCATGTCTACTCCTGCATTAGAACCCAGCGGAGCAGGCAAGCTCGGATCTGGGTTCCACAAAAGGCCTGGCTAACACATCTAATATACGCCATCTCCAAGTAAAGCACTAATGGAGCCGAAGCGTTTCCGCGCTTCCGTGCCCTGCGACTGTAGCGCATAATTGTGTTTGTTATCGCTAATTTGATACAGGCACGTATAAGTGAAAAAGAGGGGATTCTCCACTGAAGCTTGCGGGAAAGCATTTAAAAAAAAATATTCACGTGGAGAGAAAGGTATTCGTTTTCCGAGAAATATTGACAGATAAGCTAACAAACTCAGTCCCATGGGCAGGTCAAAGCCAGCTAGTTACTGTAAATAGTATGACTTCTGAATTAGAAGACAAGTGAAGGCAGTGATTTACCGCACAGTGACACAATTTTTCCCTCCCCTCCAATTGCTGAAACCTTCAGCACCCCTGCTGCTCCAATGATCGTCTTATTTGCATTTCATCTCTGTTCCCGATCGCACAATTCTCAGGTTGTGTTTGTTATTTCATGTTCATACATTCTATTCATTTTTCTTTCGGGGCTGCGCCTTGATCTGACAACTTCCATTTGTCTTGTCTTTCATCTTCATCTCTCTCACTTATTTGAATTACACGTGAATATTTCATTTATTATGAAATCATCCTACGCTGTAAATAAAAATTGGATTTGAAGTCTAATGTTGTTTTCTTTTTCTTTCTCCCCCTTCCCCCGTTTTGCGTAACCATGAATGGCCAAAGCTATAGTTAGGCCTTTATTAATTTCTCCCTCCTTCCTTCTTGCCCTTTTTTTAAAAATATTTTTTTACATTTGTACTTGAAGCATGGGTTTCAAATGCAGGCGCTATTCATTATTATGAGGCGTGATGTGTGAAAGGCGGTGTGAATTATATGACGAATATAACAAGACTGTTCGTCGAATATAACTCATCGGTCCACATGTTTATTACGCGGACTATGATTTATGACAATGTGAAGCAGATAAATTTAAACAACATTCTCCGTGCGTTTTACTTCTTAAAAAAATGTATGTATGTTTCATAACTGTATGTGAAACTTGGTTCACCTTTATATAACTTCAGTTCTGTATCGGCCAAAACAAGGACAGATGGACTTCACTGAATGGTATTGCCTGATCTAGAGAGAGAGAGAGAGAGAGAGAGAGAGAGAGAGAGAGAGAGAGAGAGAGAGAGAGAGAGAGAGAGAGAGAGAGAGAGAGAGAGAGAAAGAGAGAAAGAGAGAGAGAGAGCCAGATATATGGATTTTTCAAGGTGGTGCGAAGTCTCGTGACGGCGCCCACTTTCATATAAGGAAATAATTATTGACTTAAATTTTCTGTTTTCTTGTTCCTGTAGAACTGTAATGTGTTTACTTATTTTTAAAAATAAACACATCTTGGCGCATCCCCCAAGCTGCCAACCAGTCCAATCAAACCGCTCGCTCCGCCCAAAAGTCCGCCCTTTATATATATATATATATATATATATATATATATATATATATATATATATATATATATATATATATATATATATATATATATATATATATATATATATATATATATATATATATATATATATATATATACTCGTATATATATACTCGTATATATATACTCGTATATATATACTCGTATATATATACTCGTATATATATATATATATTAACAGGAAAAATGAAACAGAAAATAAATATCGTTAAAATATTTACTGACATGAAACTGATAGTTGTCCTAGACGTCTATATTATGATTATTATGATTATTATTTAGTGCATTGAGCACCGATCGGTAATTCAACCGAAATGACAAAAAAAAATTACTTATAATCGGCTTTCAAAGACATCGTGTTTTTGTAAAATACTACAGGGAATATCAATTGTAGAAATTACTGTCTGATCCAATGCAGTAGCATGAAAATGACTCTCGTAAAGGTACATGCAGTACTGCATGGGGGCAGAGGTGGATCTACTATGAAGCTAATGATGCTTGAGTTTCAGGGCCCCCAAGACCAATTGTCTCTATAATAATTTTCTTTCCCGTCGCCCATTACATTTTCTAAAATAAAAGGAGCCCCTCCAAGATTTCAAGCTTCAGGGCCCCCAAAATGTAGATCCGCCACTGCTTGGGGGTGGGTGGGGGGCAGCACGAGACCTTGGACCACTGTTTTTAAGTCATATTTCTTCTTCATGTACCATGCCTGGTGTAGTTGGCGATCATGTTTTTCAACAACTTCCTGTCTCCAGTACTATTAATCAATTCTATTGTTCTCTTCTTTCCACGTCATAATGTCAAACTGTCCAAGATGTTCTCTCTTTGTGGTCCGCTATATCTTTTTCCTTCATTCTTTAAATTACGTCGTACGTCTAATATTAATCTATGTGTGCATTGATAAATCTCATAGTTTGTACGGAAACAAGAAATATAAGTAAACAACCTGTATCATTCACAAAATCTTTTTTTTTTTTTTAGACATGCGTACTTTAATACCATCATCACTCTTTATTTCCCATCTGGAGCATATTTCTTCAACTAATAGGCGTTAAGCCATCTCTTCTTGTGCCATCTGTTGAAGTTCTTTACATGTCTTCTTTAACTTATTTGTAAGTTTATCCTCTTGTGCCGCAGTCGGTTCAAACCACAGGCATGAGATGAAGTTAAGTCCATGGTAACAAAGGTGGGGGTAACCTCACGGTTATCACTAAGGGCGCCAGCTAGCCTCCAAGCGAAAAGGGTGCAGTTTCATAAGTCTACCCGTGCTGGTCTCAACCGAATTTCATACAAGACTTCTGCCATACATCATCGTTGTGCGCCACGGATAACGGTTCCTCTCGGGGTCTGAACTAAACTGCCAGAGGATCTTGCAGTCAGTGGATCCCTAAAGATGTGGTGTGCAGAACTCACCAATGAGTGGAATGTGCTCTGAAACCCATCAATCCACTCCCAAATTATGGGTCTGGTCTCATATGAATGGCGGCTGTTTATCAACATTAGCTAAGGGTGGCTCTACCAGGGTTACCGAATATTTCCACCATTTATTGCAAATATGTCACGGATTGTCTCCCCTGCTTTGCAGTAGTGGTCCTACACTCGCCAAAACTCAAGAGTATCTAAACTGGGTCGTCAAAGGTGTTTACATTCGCACACGATTACTTCGTTCGTTCGTTCGTTCTTGGCAGTGATGTAGATAGAAGGTTAATGACACTTCTATCCGAAGGGCGAATTTACAAGATAATTTAGAAGTCAAGAACGATGCGGCATAGCGCTGAGCAATGGTTAACTTATATATGTCCATCGCCTTTTGTAAAGGACTTACGCAATGGTTTTAGCCCGTTCAAGCCCCCAGCTGAGCTAATTCAGCGAATTCCTCTTACAATGGTATAGCTCTGTTTAGAGGTAAATATATGTCTAGGTATTTATATATATTAAATATTCTGGCTCATACGTATACTTTCATACATATAAAACTGAAGCGACTATGACTGTTTAGTTTTAAAACAACATGTAACAATTTTAATAATGAATTAGTCTTTAACAGTTAAAATAAATATGGAAAGATGGTGAAATTTTGCTGTAAATACAAGTTTTCGTCACTGAGACGTAGGTGAGGATTTATCACAAAGTCCGTTGCTTTCGCCTATTTTACAAGACAACTTAATTCTAGGTGAGTCCTGTCGCCGTGGTTTCCGTCACTTCTTGGTGATGAGTGTACATCTCTCACACGAGTGGCGTAGTAACTTCAGTACTTCGAACCGTCTGGTAGCTCGTAACCACAAGTAGTCTTGTACCTCGAACCTTTGAAAAAATAGACTAACAAATGCCTCTGCTAAGTACACTGAGTTGGAAGCTTAACAGGCCCATCCTATCGTTGTCCACCCACCAATGTTAATCTCTCAGAAGAACTAAATTCGTTATACGCAGTGCAACTCAAGAAAGATGAATACAATTCACCAATATTCCTCTGGGTATTAACTGGGAAAATGTGTCTGGACAGCGCGAATGATGATTTGTGCCTGAACTAACATTAACAAGCTACATATATCTCACACAATGATACGCTACACTTGAGGCACATATGATGTAATCATCACTCATCACTGCTCCATTCGGAGTCTTGGGTCACCTCTGCTGTCGGGTTTTCCGCACGACTAGCCAGAAACAATGACCAGCGCTTACTGTAGTGGTTTATGAATATACTACTTTCGTACGTTGAGGTTGCTAGCCTCATATATATATGACGGGTGATCCAATTCCTTTAGGTGTCCAGACTCTGTATTTAAAGTCCTGGTCCCTTAAGTTTTTTTCAGTCTCTGTATTTATAAAGGCGGGCTTTCTTTTTAAGGTTTTTAAGTTTCCAAAGTACTTCGATCTGTCACTTATAAGTATGGCATTCTAGGTCCGATCCTTCTCTTTCTGGCTTTTTGGGAGTTACTCGTTTGAAGTTGCGAAGCCGTCTGTTCTGTGTCTCTGAGTTCGCTAGATTATATTTCCCACTTCTCAGTTCAATCACAGGGACCGAAGACGCAGCAAAAGTGATGAATGCAGTCAGCGACCCATATCTTCACTGCTTGCGTCTGGGTTAACGAACCAGAGCTGACCAAGACCCAACTCCACCTCCAAGTCGTGGTCCTGGAAACAGGCTGCATCACTGCAGTCTGGCTGAGAGAGTCGGGATCGAAGAGGGAAGGCAAACCCGGTCCCCCAAAAATGCCGTGCTGAAGTTGGATGTGTCGGCCGCAAGGCGTAAATAACACAGCTTTGCTGTAAACTGACACAACGCAACCAACGTCTTTTTCAGGAAGAACGAGGAAGAAAAAGAAAAGAAGTTCAATCACAGATTGTGTTTCTGCCGAATTTTCCAATGGAAATCATTGTTTATTCTGGCATCTCAAATCAAAATAATCAAATCTCTCTAGCACTGGGTTGGGGTGTTTTAATTCAAAATATCCCGCACGTATTTTAAAATATTATATTTAATATTTCACGCGTGACCTTTGTCGTAATACTTCAGATGGCATCTTTATACAAACAAATCTGTGACTCATCCCTCGATAATACCTTCCGCCCAGACGAGTTATCTGTAATCTTTATACAGACAGGGGCCAGCGGAAGCGAATTACGTATTTATCACATGTGTTTTCGTCTGTCCACCAGATAATGTGGCTCTCTTTAAGTCTATCATGCACTCCCGTCTTGTGCAAACACAGGGATGGTCGCTATCCACCTGGGGTCAAATGTTGGACCGTCACGTTCAAAGAGGTCAGCCGGCTTATGTGATAACGTATAATCGGCTGACCAGTCTAATTACCTGGCGGAACGTAAACACGTCTGAGGAGTGGTAAAGCAAAAATGTAAGGGACAAAGATAATCCCATAGCAGATACTTCCGTAGGGGAGTTGAGTGTTAGAGACTTTATCCTACTAGATCCAGCATATAGAGTAAAATAATCAATGAAAGGGCATAAATATTATGCCAAATAAAAGTGATCGGAGAGAAAAATGAAGAAAAAGAAATGATACTGCCGTAGTATCTAAAGGTGTGAGAGAGCCACCAAAAGAACACGTACAGACGTTTTGTGACAAAATACAAGGGGCGTTCAGAAAGTAACACCACATTGTTTTTCTCAGCTAATAATGAAGTTAGAAGCATGAAATCTTGCACACTTCAAATATGGCATGTGCCAAATGTGTGCACCTAATTGCACTGCAACCGGCCAAATAATACGGCTGCCCTTAACTGTTGAAACGGAGCGTGTTAGCAACTTGCGTTATAAGCAGCGAATTGTGATAGAATTTCTCGTTGCAGAGAAGGAAACTGTTGTGAACATTCACAAGCGTCTATGTGATGTGTTATGGAAGTTTTGCAGTCGACAGGAGTACAGTCAGTCGTTGGGTTCAGAGAATCAAAGAATCAGAAAGTGGAGATACGGAGCTGCTAGATCGGCCGCGCTGTGGACGTCCTGCCACAGCCACCAACGCAGCAATGTTGAAATGCGTTGAGGGCATTATTCTTACTGATAGGCGAATCACTACTCAACAATTGGCCTTACAGCTGTCAGTCAGCATTGGTAGTGCAAATGCAGTTATAAAAACTCTCGGATTTTCTAAGGTTTGCGCAAGATGGGTTCCTCGAAACCTCACAAATGACCATCGATTGCAAAGGAAAGCAATTTCTTCTGAATTGTTGGAGCGTTTCAATGCTGATGGAGAGAACTTTTTGGCTAAGATCGTTACAGGTGACGAAACCTGGGCACATCATTTTGAACCTGAGACAAAAAGACAGTCAATGGAGTGGCATCATCCACAATCACCACGAAGAAAGAAATTCAAGACAATTCCTTCAGCTGGAAAGGTCATGATCACTGTCTTTTGGGACATTGAAGGTGTGATTCTTGTGGACGTTATGCCAAGAGGAGAGACAATCAATTCGCAAGCTTATATTAAGACATTGAAAAAACTCAATCAACGTTTTCGCAGAGTTAAGCCGCACAAGAATCCAGAAGATCTGCTTCTCCTTCACGACAATGCGCGACCTCACACAAGTCTGGCAACACGGGAAGCAATCACCAAATTGGGTTGGACTGTACTACCCCATCCACCCTATAGTTCCGATTCGGCACCCTCTGATTTTCATCTATTTGGTCCACTTAAAGATGCACTCCGTGGGACAAGGTTTGAAGATGATGAAGGAGTGATTCATGCAGCGAAGAAATGGCTACATGATCAAGACAAAATCTGGTACGGGCTAGGAATACATGCACTTGTTTCGCGGTGACATAAAGCCATACAAGTTGATGGGGATTATGTTGAATAATACCGATGTTTACATGACATATCCATGTATAATAATAATAAATTCTTTAAGCACCAAACACGGCGCATAAGGCAGAAACCAGTGCTCTCCAGGTTGTTCGTTGTGACGCCACTCCTCTTAGCTCTTGCACATTATTTAGGCCCAACGTTCCTCCTTCTCTTATTATTGTTCTTCTGAGTGTTTCTTTTGGTCTTCCTTTTTTCCTCTTACCCTCAGGAACCCAAGTGAGCGCCTGTAGTGGTATTCTGTTGTTTTGCATTCGTAGGACATGACCGATATATGACCATCGTCTTTTCCTTATATAGTCGGAGACATATTTCTGCCTAGAGTCTTCTCTTATTTGTCGATTAGTCTTGAATTCTTTCCAACTGATGTTCATGAGTTTTCTAAGACATTTGTTCTCGAATGTATTCAGATTGTTCTCCAATGATTTTGTTATTTTCCAACTCTCACAGCCGTATGTTAACACTGAGATAACATTTGAATTAAACAGACGAAGCTTGGTATGTATATTCAATGATCGTAATTTCCAAATGTTAGATAATCTATTGAAGGCGCTAGCTGCCAAAGCAATTCTAGTATGAATTTCTCTTGTTGTGTCACCATCCTGAGTCATTTTACTTCCTCAATAATTGAAACTTTCAACTTTCTGTAGTTTTTCCCCGTTCAAGATGATATCAAAGGTCTCGTTAGAAAAGTTCATAGCTTTAGTTTTAGAGGCATTTATTTGGAGACCTATTTTAACCGAGAGATGACACAAATTATTTATTGCTTCTTGGGATTGTCTTGGTGTTGAACTTAAGAATGCTACATCATCTGCGAAATCCAGGTCCCCCAGGAATTTTCCATTTGTCCATTTTATACCCAATTGTTCATTGTGGGTATAGTTTCTCATAACCCAATCAATAGCTATTCCAAAAAGTAGTGGTGACATAATACAGCCTTGTTTCACCCCTGTTTCTACTGTAAACCATTCTGTATTCACCTTTATTTGTTCTAACACAACATCTTGCATTGTCATATAGCGCTTTGATTATATTCACATATTTTGTTGGAAAACCATAGATTGTAAGTATCTTCCACAATGATGGGCGGTGTAGACTATCAAAGGCTTTTTGAAAATCGACGAAGGTGAAAATAAGTGGCGATTGCCTTTCCACTGATTCTTCTATAATTGTTCTTAGTGTGAATATTTGATCAATACATGATCGTTTCGGCCTGAAACACGCTTGTTCTTCTCTGATCTTTTGGTCAGCATGCAATTTAAGTCTTTCTAACATCATGCAACATAATAATTTTCCAGGTACCGATAATAGAGATATACCACGCCAGTTATTACAGTCTGATAGATCACCTTTCTTCGGTAACTTTACAATAATACTGTCTTTCCATTGTTGTGGTGGTTGTTCTTCTCTCCATACTTCATTTATAATATCTAAAATTCTCAAGAGGTTGTTGTCATTAACTGCTTTAATCATTTCCCCTGAAATTTCGTCAACTCCAGCAGCTTTAAAAATTTATAATCTTTTAACGGCTTGTTTGATCTCGTCCAGCGTGAATTCATCGCAAGTTATTGGCAAGGTGGTTGTGGGTGTTTCATTATTAAAATCAGGTGTTACTGTTGGTGGTGGTCTGTTTATCCATGTACATTGTGTATAAATTTCATGCTTTTTGTATAAATAGCTCCTGAGAAAAACGATGTGGTGCATTACTTTCTGAACGCCCCTCGTACACCATAAGAATTTTAACTATCCAGAATCTTCGCGCGAGCTAGAGAGATCGTGCTCTGTCGTCGATACCTGCAGCAAATAAAATGAGGAAATACAAATGCAGAAGGAAAGGTAGGGGAGAGAAGAGGAGAGAGAGAGAAAAAGAAGGGCAGGAAAGAGAGGGTTCAGAAAGAAAGCAGATCGCAACTCGATGAGATATGTGCGTATAGGATACTGGAATTGTCGAAGTGCCAATCAACGTGCAGCCATTAAACAAACAATCCTCTACAATTTCGATATCCTCATGATCCAGGAGACAAATTTAAAAGCCAATAGTGTTATCAATTGCCCAGGCTACAGATGTTACTTCAATCCATGTGAGCTGGTAGACGAGGGCAAGCTATATATGTAAAATATGAGCTCCCTCATACGTGGCTAGATACAAGTTCCCAAACTAGTGAGGATGCGGAATTGCAGGGGATTGCTGTGAATATAGGTGGTCAGGGGTGGCGAGTCTACAATTTATATGCTTATGTCGACCATCTTACAGCAGAGAGTAATTGGAATTTTCTGGCAGAACTGTCTGAAGATTCTAACATAAGGTGTTTAATTCCTGGCGATTTCAATGCTAGATCCAGGGAGTGGGGGAACATCACGGAAAATAGGCAGGGTATAGCTTTGAGCCAGGCATTACTTAACATGAACATTACCATCTTGAATGATGGACGTCCAACTAGACTGGCAACTAAACCTGGAGATACAAATGGTGTCATAGATCTGGCATTCATTTCTAGTGCTGCCACCACCATGGCACATTGGGATGTATTAGGTACACAGGAAAGTGATCACCTACCTTCCGTCACACTCATTGCAAAGGATAAGACCACTAGACACAGGAAATTTATACCTTCAAGTATCTTACAGGCCCACTCCACTATAACAACCCTTTACAAACATTGCGTCAAAATGCCAAACAAAAGACAGCGAGAACATCTTTCACCCAACCTTCCAGGTGGAATAAGACAGTGGAGGAAGCATGGATAGAAAAGGAAAGAGCAACAAAGGAATGGCGTAAAGCACGAAACATAAGAATATTGAATGAGAGAGAGAGGTTGAAGAGATGAAGGAGAAAAAGCAAAAAGCTGTTAATATTTTCAAGAGCTTGGCAAGGGAGGCCAAGGGTAAAGTGTGTGAAGACTTTGTGACACAGGTGGGCACGGAATAAACCCTACAGAATTGCTTGTCCTTACATCGAAGAATGAATAGGAAAAGTGCAAGACAACCCATCCCTAATATCAGAAGCTCTACATGACTAAGCCTGAAGACGGACGAAGAGAAGGGAAGAGCATTATTCAATCGATATGTGAAGCAAACGGATAAAGGTGACAAAAGTGCCCGCCTGAATATAAAGAACATTGTTCTGGAAAATGCTCTAAGGGACCATATATACTTTGATCTCATTTTTGAAGAGGACGTGCATTGAAAACCAGCAGAAACACTTCTCCGGGTCCTGATGGTGTACAACACCATCACATTAAACAGCTCGACGACACAGACATTATAAATATGGTGAGCGATTTCAATACCAGCATACAGAATGCTGAGGTGCCGGAAGACTGGCTACACCTTCGGCCACTTCCTAAACCTGGCAAAGACCCCACACTGCTCAACACCTATCGAATTATCACACTGCAGAATGTCTATGGTAAACTACTTGGAAAGATAGTTGCAAGACAAGTACTGAGCCACCTCGAAAATGCACACATCCTTCCTGATACCCTGTCTAGCTATAGGCCTATGAGAACAACATGGGGTAACGCAGGAACGTTTGTGTACGATGTGTACGAGGGATTCCATGGTAAAAGAGAAACGGTGGCTGTCGCAACTGACCTAGAGGATGCTCATAACAGTGTGGACTTTGCAACCCTAATAGACTGTATCATGGCATGTGGTGTAAACCATTGGATAAAAAGGTGGATTGCAGCTGCCTTAATGGAGAGATCAGTTGCAAATCGCTTGGGAACATGGACATCAGAACCATTGCGCATTTGCCCGGGACTAACCCAGGGTTCTCCACCATCACCAGTGCTGTTTAATATCTACACAGCAAAAGTAGCAACCTTTCAACCAACAGGACTGGGTGGAACATTAACTTTCGCAGATGACATACTCATGTACAGAACTGGCTCAGACAGACAGGAAATGGACCAAGGCATACAAGAGACACTTCAGGCGGTTTCTAAATGGTGTGAGGAAAGCGGACCAAAGGTCAATCCCAACAAGGTCTGTGTGATGTGATGCTCTTTGAACAACTCCATAGTGAACGCAGACCTTCCAGACATCACTTTTAATGGGCAGAACATTGAAAGGCAAGACAGGCTAAAGTATCTGGGAGTAACGTTTGATCGTGAGCTATCGTTCAAGTATCATGTCGAACTGATCAATCAGAAGTGCAAGCGAGGACTGGCAACCTTAAAAACAATGGCTGCTACGCGCTTGGAACAGAGACTTGTTTCTCCTGTATCATCAGCTCGTGATTTCAGTAATCGAAATTGGGCTAGGAATACTCACGCTGTCAGTGTCACAATGTGAACTATTGGAGCGCATTCAAAATGAAGGGATGCGACTAGTTTTGGGCTGTACGTGTGATACCCCCATTGTGATAATGAGATACATGCTCGGACTGCTGTCGATTAGATCCAGATATGCAATGGTCCAAGCAACAGCCTATATGCGGGTAACCACCGACAAAAGACACCCCCTACATGAGAACGTAGCTGTCATCAAAGGAGCAAGAATCAAGAGGGGGATATCATGGATAGCACAGGCAGAGGCTACGTTTGGTCAGGTGACCAGGGTTGAAAATGTATCCAAAGGGGAAGAGTGGAGTAAGTCAGGGGAGAATTCGATAAACTACTAGCAGGTCATCATTAGCCTTGGCAGAGAGTGCAGATCTTGGGGCAATGGAAAAGCAGAGCTGGAAATTAATCAGCTAATAAGTGATCATGCTGGGGATAATGGCGCCATTGTGTACACTGGTGGGTCTGTAGTGCGTGGTGAGAAATCAGGATGGGGCTTCTCTGCGAGAATAAAAGACAGGGTGTTAAATACTTTATATTCATTGAGGGTCAGATACATGTTTAAAGCTCTCATATGTTCGCCTGTGATTTTCAGTCGTGCATATGAGCACAGCAATGATATTTTTTGTAATGTTATTTGCGTACGACCACGCACCAGTGTGCGGGGTTGTCGCAGGGATTTGTTTAGATACGGACTAAGAGGCAGATCTAGGTCTTGTAAGACAGGCTTTATGAAGAAATTATGAAGAAATTATAATCATCTGAAAGATGAAGATGCTATTCTTGATGAGCTATACCAAGAATCATTTTATTACAAATATATAGCCGGAAACGGCTCGTTTTAAGTATCTCGCCTCCGATACTTAGTCTCCTGAAACGTTATGGCAGAGCTTCAGCTTGACCAGATCTGTCAAGCTGCTAGTGCGTCCCGCTAATGCTAGGAGTTTATTGGATCGTAATTGAATATATATATATATATGCTCAAAGTTTCTAACATGGTCATTGTGGTAAACCCATGTATCCTACTAGTACGTTGCCGTAGAGCTTCCGCCAACCTTCATGTGGCAGCGGCTAGTGCGGTCGGTCAACGGCTATGTTGATTGTTATCTACTATACTGTTCAAAAAAAGAAACGCAACTTTTTTGGTGTTACTTTATAAAAGATATTCGCTGATTGGACATCAGTCAACCTATCAACTGTGTCCACCTGGTCCTTATCTTCTCGTGGTTACCTGAATTGTACTCACCTCATGATTCGTGAGGTCATGAAAGAGGTCAAGGTCAAAACAACATTTTTGACAATAACTCGTGACAGGTTCATGAGAATCCCGTGAAACTTACGGAACACAAAATTCTCTGACCATGTTATTGAATGGCTATAAAAGATTGACGCTCCTCGAATAAATTCAGTTGAAAATTCAATGCGCAAGTATGGCTCATCTCACTACAGAACAACGACTCATCATCATTGGACGTTTACAGACTGGACAGTCACAAAGTGTAGTGGCCAGACAATTTAATGTGGTTAGAAGCACCATTAGTCGCCTTTGGAGGCGATTTCAAGATACTGGCTCAGTGGCAGACCGGCCGCGCAGTGGAAGACCCAGAGTCACAACTCCTGCCGAAAACTGCTTCATACGGCTGCGTCACCTCAGGAATCGACTTGCATCTGCGTCCTCCACAGTCCAGTCAATGTCAGCAGCTCGTCGAATTTCAGATTAAAAGGTCAGGAACCGGCTGCACGACTCTGGCCTTTTGGCTATAAGACCCTACAGAGGTCTTGTTCTTACGGACTGGCATCGCTAGAACCGACTGCAGTGGGCGAACCAGCATCGTCAATGGGCCGTTGGGAATGACTGGAGACGGGTTTGGTTTAGTGATGAATCATTTTTTGTGCTCCAGCGACACGATAGACGGAGAAGCGTTTACCGCAGAGTCCATGAGCGCTACGCCCAGAACAGCGTTGATGAGGCTCCTCCACATGAGGGTGGAGGTGTACTGATGTGGGGGGCGATCAACTTCGTGGGAAGAAGTGACCTGGTGCAAATTGAAAGACGCATGAATGCCCAACGATACGTTGCTGAAATTCTTCGTCCTCACGTCCTTCCACTTCTGGCTGCACGAGGGTCGGTTTTTCAGCAGGATAACGCTCGACCTCATGTAGCAAAACTCACCACCCAGTTCCTCGCTGACAACAATATCCAGACCATTCCATGGCCAGCCATGTCATCAGACATGAACCCCATAGAACACTTATAGGATGAACTCGACAGACGACTCCGCCAGCGAGACGTGGCTCCAGCCAATCTCCGACAGTTGTCTCCTACACTGCGGGAAGAGTGGGCAGCCATCCCACAACAACAGATCCAACGGCTAATCGGATCCATGTCAAGGAGATGTCGTTCTCTGATAGAGGGCAGAGGAGGCCATACACCTTACTGAAACGGAGGCCTCTGTCGCAAAGAATAAAAGTCCAAACCAAATTTAATGAACATCATTTGATTGTTAAAGTCTGAAAGTTTCTTCATGCCAAAATTGAAACATTAATTCCGTAAAATAAAATTTTGGTACAAGTTTGAAATTTGGTGTCCATTACCACTGCAATAATGTTGCGTTTCTTTTTTTTTTGAACAGTATATGTACATTTTGCCATGACCATACTGATGATGATTCTCTGAATTACTGATGTCCAAGGATCGTCTTCAATAAATTATGTTTCGTCACTAACTTTTCACTATGAGTACAGCATCTATTTATCACCCGTTTGGTCATACTGTCTTGACCCATTCAACATTGTTACCGAGCTTCATTGTCATCACCATAAGCCAAAGTAACGGCCCACATGTATTCGCGTGATCAGAAGTACGTCGGCCACATTATCAGATCCGACCGATTAGTCTATTTCAATGACTACATAGGAGACGAAGAAAACCCACCGGCAACACAGGGTCGTCGCTGAACAGAGTTTAGCCTACATGACAATAACCTCCAGCATAAGAATGGAGGTAAAGGCAGTTACTGCAGCACTGAGGTGGCTGTCTGAAACTCCATCAACCAGGGCAGTTATATTGTCAGACTCTCAAGCCATGCTTCGGAAAGTTCAGAACGGATGGCTGCGGCAGGAATTGGAAAACATCAATAGAATCGTCAAGTCTTCAAGAACTGGTGTGGATCTACTGTGTTGGTCATGCAGGGGTACGTGGCAATGAGAGAGCTGACAGACTGGCCTCGAGAGCACCCATAGTGGGGACACTGGACATAGATAAGGGAGAGATACTAAGGGCAATTAATGATCGCCTGCTGGATAGTGACACTGCAATGGATGAATCAACAAGATTGTTGGAGTTTGGCTTCAAACGTGGGACTGGCAGAAATTGACACGAGAGAGGATGCATCCGTCGTATGTACAACCAGTGTGATACAGGTGCAATAAGCATTCATGTTCTTCGACATTTGCTGAAGGAGACTGAGCACCTGTGAGTTTGCCCGGAGTACAGTGAGGTCAGTTCTGATTAACAATAACAATACGTTTATCCTCAATATCCTACGCCATCTTGCTACGAGACTCTATCTCTTTTAACAGTGGGGATTCCAGAACAAGGACTGCATTGTATTGTTATCAACAGATTAATTCGATGTGTGTCGTAATCAATGCCGAGTCTTTTCCTTACTTATTATTTCCCTTGTATTTGTCTAGGGTTTTTCTGTCATTTCTACATTGGTGACGTATCATACTATTTTAATCGCTCTAAGCTGCGGAAGAGCTCATTTATGAAAGTCTGTACCTTCTTGGTAGCCATTTTGTTGTTCTTCATGTTTCAGAACCAGGCAATAGGAACGTCTTAACGTTTGAACTGAACAGTCTTAAGTTTGTCTTGGATCTGATTTATTTATTTTGAAATTTCCAAATGTCCCAATGTCACAGAAATATTGGGTCGATCTATTTTCCTCTCCGGAAGTATTTAGTTACATTTTGTGTGTACTAAATTTCTGTGGTCGTCCGTTTTCTTTATCTCTATCAAGCAGATATTCAGTACTTTCATATCATCTTATTATCTCCTCTCAGTGATAATTTGTCGTGAACCCACATGGGCCGGTCAGCGACCGAGCGTTAGGTTTACCTAAGTCGTGCCGGGCGATAAATTACCCATCTGTGGACAGATTACAGGCACGCAATCATCAGTCGGACACACCTGAGCGGAAATGTTGTAATAGTCCGGGCAGATGTAAGAAGTTATTTGTAAACATTGCCGAGAGAAGGTCGGATGTTTTCATTCCATACTTGGGAGACATGACCTCTACAGTAACGCGCAGAAATTTCCATGAGGAAATAATTTGAATTACCCCACAAAACACGCATGTTTGAAACGATTGGCAGACACTCGGAATGAAGGCACATCACCCCTTCCGATTTGAGCCCTGCTTAACATCGTAACAAACAAATGCAGGGGAAGACCTGACATTTCAGCCAGAGTAGAACATCGTGAAAATTCACTCGCGCCAAGAAGACAACCAGACCTTGCCAGAGTAAAGACTAAAATCAGCTTTCATTTATCAGACCGGACCTTGTTTGGGCATTCTCGGGACTTAAAAGCCCAGGAAAAACTCTACCATTTTTACCGGAGTTTGAGGGAACTGAAACCCAAGTCAAAGTGGGAATTTATTACTAAAATAACAACACCCAAGTGTAAGAGGCCTCTACAAGTGCCTTTATTTCTCTGAGCCAGCAGTCTGTGAGCCTAAAGATTGGCTTGGTGGTACCAGTTAAGGGTACTATTTCTGGAACGTGAGGGTATAGGTGGCCTGAATTCGACGCTAGACACCATCATCAGACGGGTCTTGGAGACGCGAGACCAACTTTGCAGTTACTCCCTGATTCTACTTGGAACGTGCTGCAACTCTTAAATCTTGACCAGGAACGTGAGCAATCCAGTCACCTATCTGCGAAGAACCAAAGCACAAGCGGGAGCAGAAACCTCACTGGCAGCTAAGTAGTCACATAAAAGCTGCGAAGTGAAACTTCCCCTTATATAATTCCCTATTAAAATCATATGATGATGACCAATTTTTGTTAAAGAATATTAAATTTTTAATAACTGTTAAAACCTAAGTGATTATTACATTTGTTATTTATATCTATCCAAATTTAAAGTTGCTTTAACCATTTTGAATGTGTTGTATCCGTATGTCTCAGACAATTTCTTAAACACACTCAATCAGAGCTATACAATAATAATAAGAGGAAATTCGCTGAATTAACTCAGCTGATGGCATGAACGAGCTATCATAAGATTGCATAATCCTTCACAAAAGTTGTCGGCAGATCCTAGAGTTAATGTGCACCGCCAATGCAGCATTGTTCTTGCTTTTCTGAATATCTTGTGAACACACCGTTGAGGCAGAAGCATCATTATCCTTCTACCTACAACTCTGCCAAGAGTAATCTTGAGCAAAGGTAGACACCTTTGAAGACTCACTTCAGGTACTCTTAAGTTTTGTCCACTGTTGGACCACTACTGCAGAGCTAAGGAGAGGCAACCCGTGACATCCATTGCTGTGAACGTTCCTCTTTTCTCATGTGTTCTTATTATCAACACATTGGCTGTTCCTTCAACTTTGCCTTTTTCACCGCCAAGATAATTGTTATAACACGGACAAGACACTCTGGAATTGCAACGTAAACTAGTGTCTTAATGATAAATTATGAATTGCACAACATGTATTTTGCTATAACTTTATAGTCAATGCCCCGAACAGGATAGTCCTTTTGGGATTTTAACAGCAGCTACAAATACATGTAATTATTGTGGCCGGGTAGGGTAGTGGGGTTTGCTGTTTATGTCGAGAGTGTTAGGTTTAGATTACTAGCTAGCCTGCTAGAGGTGGTGATTGCTCTCTTACAGTCTTACAGGATTCAACCAGGTTCGGGGATAATCCTCTATGATGTTTTATGTTAGAGCAGATGGGTTCTATTTATGTTGCACCTGTAGCGATTTGCTTTTATATGATACATTAATTAATTTGTATGATGGCCAACTGCAAGCATATGATTCGTCAACAGCATTGGGTTTTCAATGAAATGACTTTTTAATAACTTTCAACAGGAACTGGTTTTAAAACACATTGTAAAAAGTTCTTGCAAAACATAGCATGTTGACAGCAATAAACATAGTTATACACAGGTCAATATGTTCTCATTGATGCATATTTCTAATTGCAATCCTTGAGTTTCTTCAATTTGCAAAGCATGGCGTGGCTCCTCTATCCTTCTAGTGTTCCTTAATTTTATAATATTTTCTAGGCTCGACGACATTTTTCTATGTCTTCCATTTTGTCATATATTGAGTCACTCAGCCTTCGTAGGTATTCCTAAATGTTATCTCAACTTAAGGACTTTCCTCCGTAAGCATTTTATTCAAATATAACCTAGGCTTTCATTGCTGCACATCTTCGAGCGTGACTCTGCTTGGATTAGTACCGTGAGCTCTAACAGTTTTCTTTATTAAGCATATAGTCATTTGACAGTACTTACTGAATTAAGGAATTCACAAACACTTCCAACAAATGAATGAATATACACGACTGCATATTTTATGTGAAGTTGATCTCCTTAACTGGAATTTACACTGAGCAGGAAAAACATGTCTTCACTAGATCGCTCTAAATTCACTACTGGTAATATGGCTTCGTTTCTCGTTCATCCCGGGGAAAAAGAACTGAGCCTAACCATTGGTTGGAAATCACATGACCAATGCTTGGCGTAAGCGAAGCTAGCCTAATTAATGCTTGGCGTTTCGAAGCGAAGCTGGCCTAATTAAACATCTGTGTCCCGATTTATTAATATCTTCTGTTTCTTATAAGAATTTATTTTATGTGTTAATATAGTCTGTACCTGAAGAAAACCACGGTATACGCGGCTACATACAGATCCCGTGGCCCTGCAAATGTATCCCGTAGGGAGACATTTGAGTACTATCAAATATTTAAAAATTTATCCCAAAAATTTCTTAAGTTCAAAAAAAATGTTCAGAAAAATGTAAAGTTCAAAAAATTTTCTAAGTCCAAAAATAATTCGGAAAAATTTAAACTAATTCCAAAACCTGGTTTCCTATATCTATATGAGATCAACTTCTCTATAAAACCCTAGGGATGGACATCAACTTAAAAAAATTTTAACTATCTAGCATTTACAACAATTTTCAAATTGGCAACACTGACCATTAAAATCATCCAAAACATTTATAAGGTCATCACTCAAAAAAATGTGACAAGTGGCAACACTGGGAAATATTAGCAATAGTATTCATTTGCTTAACTTAATCATAATCTAAATGCATGTTGACAACATTTTATTGGTCATTGTGGGGGGCAGGGTGTAATATAATTTCTGTTCCTGTCATTGGTTTCATATCCCAAGGCTTCAAGTACTTTAAAAATGTTGAAGTTATTTCTTCCTGATGTTCTATAATCATGGGTGTAATTTATTTATTCTTTTAATTCCAAGTATTTTTTTTTTCTTCAGTTTATTCATAGAGATTTTGAGGTGTCCACGTCCTTATTGTCATGTTGATCTTTTTTTTTCATAAAACAGTTTATGCATCATGTTTTCTTTTCCAATAAATGATCTGGTTGGTCATTGTTATTATATATAAAAAATCTCCAGGCATATGGGTGAAAATTTTCTAAATTATAATGTAACCATTAACATGTTTACATTCAATCATATTGTTCACAATAAAAGCATTAAAACCTCATAGCTTATTCTTATTTATTTGTGTCTGAATATTTCCTATATTTGATATTTTCCAAATGGTAAGTATATGAATTCGTTCCAAGTCCATCACTGTAGAGAATGTTCTCTATTACATTTTCTCAAAATATGTGATATTTGTATCCAATATCCACACAGGTAATAGGTCTGGTAATGATCCTGTTCATTTATGATTCAGCGACAATCTTTCTTTTTCTTTCCTGTTTTCTGTCAACACGTTATTTTCATATGTGAGCCGTATCTTACAATTATCATTTATTACCAGTCTTTTTCGAAAATCAACTTTGCACTAACTTGGTTGCAATATTCATACATCAACCTATTCAATCAATCATTAACAGAATACAACATGTCATTTTAATATTCCTATTTTTCTTCTTCTCTTCTTTTTTCAAGACAAGGTTCCTGTCAGTCTGGCGACTATGTATCCTTACTAATCTCTGGTTCCATGTAACATTTTTCTTCTTTTGTTCTTTTTAGTTCAATGTATCATTTTATGTCTTTCCACAATTCCATGCTATGGGGATCCTGTCTAGTTCTCCTGTTATAACCAGAATTATATCCTTAGTGAACCTTATGAGCTGTCAATATTTTACAACAACACATCATACAATCATTATTATAACATCAAGTCGAATGTCTCAATTCTAAAACAGTATACAACAATATTTTATATAGTATTTATATCGTCAACACCAGTTCTGCCTTCGCAGGTCGAAGGTTTTTCAGAACTCTATGGTATTTATAACATCTGCTGCTACAGCCAGATGATCAATTTATTTTCATAGTTACTTATTATTATGGGGCATGAGGGTACATGTGTTCCAATGGTAATCCGTGATTTAGCGATATGGATGTCCAATCTGGGTACTCTTTTATAATATTATATCCATCTATTGTATATGGATCTATGGCACGTCAATCCATGGGGGTTACACTGTTCTTGGTCCATAGATCATAAGGGTGATCCAAGCTCAGTATTGTCACAATGTCTCAATCATTTTTCAATCCTCTGCTTTGTTGTATTATTTAATTTAAAATACCATAAGCATTTTAATATAACCAGTAGCAAGCAATATTCATGTGCTATATTAATCAGGTTCACAATATAAGGCAAGTGGCGAAAATATCAAGAAATTTATTTTCTCCCAAAATATGGAGGTATTAACATTTTATTCCATTATTATTATTGTCTTTAACCTCTGCGGTTCTATGGGATATGCATAGTCCATTTGTATATCCTTTGTCCATGAGTGATCCAAATCTCATATAGTTCCATTATGTTCTGGGTGCATCAGCATTCAATCTTTTTTCTCTCGTTTAATCTCCATTTTGTGTCCTTAACACGTTTGGTTCCATAGGATTATCACAATTCATTTGTGTCTCTTGTCCAATAATGATCCATATATTTATGGTTCTCATATGCAGCAATGATATTCCTCCGATTTGTTCTGTGTTCATAGAATCCAGAAAATGTCAATTATTTTCTCTGTTATTTCATAACAGCCTCCAATTATTCATTGTCTCATTCTAATGTGAGCATAAGTGCATAAACCGCACAGCAAAGCATTAGTTGTGTCAACATAAAATTTCACCATAACCTAAAATGGCATCTTCATCATCACTAAGCAGTCGCTTCATTCTCATGTGTCATTAGTGGTTATCATCCGGTAATGGGGTATTCAATGTGGGTTCAGCATATACAAATGCTTCTTCTTCTTCCGTCCTTAGCCACCGACCGTCAAAGCAGTCAGTGGCCATTACGCCTAGTGGTGTCTTAGGGCAACAGCAGATAGGTTTTCTTCGCCATTGTTTCCCATCACGCCTATTGGCGTCTTTAGGGCAACGGCAAATCAATCCATCTGCTGCTGTTTCCGTAATCGAAGTGACCGGCAAACGGGTGATCAGCCCGTTGGTATACAAATGCTATAGAAGGGTATTTCATTTGCTAAGTCAGCATGTGCAAATGTCATTTCTTTAACATGGGGCAAAGGCATCATCAACAATTGGTTGCAATTTGTTCAATGTGGGGTCAGCATATACAAATGCTCTCAAAGGATATTCTCATTTGCAAAAATCAGCATGCGCAAATGTCATTGGGGTACTTGTCATAGGCAGTATCAACAAAAACTAGTTGTTCGCACTGATGTGGTGATTTATTTTTTCTTGTCTACTATATCAGCTGCTAATTTCGTGGCAGTCAATGTTATATGGCATTTGTCTATCATCATGTCATCAATCATGTGCAAGGGTGGCATATAAACATATAACATATCGTATAAACATTCAAAAATGTATTCTTTTCTTTTCTCTTTTCATTTTTTTTCTTTTATGTCTTTTCTCTTTTCATTTTTTTTCAGTTTCATTTCTTTTCTGTTTGATTTCTTTTCTTTGCATTTTCTGTTTTGTTCATCTTTTCTGGTTTGCAAAGTTTTTCTTTTCAATTTTTTCAAGATTTCAATTTTTTTTTTTTTTTTTTGACAATGTATCACAATTTCAAGAGAATGACAATTATCAATTCACTAAACATTCTAGCTACTACCAATATTCCTAATAGTAAATCCTAACCATTGGGGCTGCAAGTAATAGTTTAGGTTAGAACAGAATGAATATTGTAGCAGTATCTGTTGTCAATAAGTGGCGAGGAAAGGGTACATCAAGGATCTCCTGATTACAACATGATTGTAATTCCAAGGAATGAATATGATTGGGATTGAAAAGATCACAAGTCTAGAATGTCGTCTCAATATAGTGGAAAGGAAAAATAGTAAGTTAAAGATGGTGTACCAGTGGAGTGAAGAAAATCGTACTATAGAGAGTCAAGGTTGGGATATGGAATCTCTTTTGGAGAATGTTTAAAATCTTGGCAGTACTAATATACATCTGGGTCTAAAATAATAATGTACATTGGAAAAATAAATAATCCTGTGGAGAAAGATAGCATAACATGCAATACTAGTTTTGGGTATGAATTAATATGCTGTTAACAGACGTCATAGTAGGAACAGTATGATTGATCAAGGTGATAGATATAAAGGAGTTTAGCATAATTGAGATCACAGAAATATTAGTATGAGGTAAGAAAAAAACTACTGGTGTAAAGTGTCTGCATAAAAATGCACTAAGATGCGAAATTACAGAACTCTGGAGCTGCAAGGACAAGAAGTCTGGTGAATGAAGCGTGGAATATGATCAGTTTCAAAAGTAGAGATGAATGTTACAACAGAATAGTGTGACACAGGTGCTACAGGTGGGGTTGTACATTAACATTTTCAATATTTAAAAAAAATTTCTGTAACTAAATAGTGTCTGTAAACTCGTAACACTGTGTGTTATCAATTGTTTTGTCATTTTTATTTCACAAAACTATACTATTTCTAATGGAAATCCTCCGTGTGCTGGTCTTGATTGTTCTCTGGGCATCAGTATTTTAAGGCTGGAAAAAAAACTTTCTCAGTGAGGCTTTGACATCTTAGTCTGGAAGCAAGTCATTTGCACTGTCAAAAACTGAAAATAGAGTACATGGGAAAGTTAGTACATTTGTTAATCAATCAGTGCACATATGCGTTGACCGTGTTCGGAGTGGCGAACACATAAAACACATGGGCGTGTTTTTCAGCAAAGGTTTAGTAGTTCCTTCAGTTTCTCTGACATTTTCTCTGCCATCCCTAACCTTGCAATGTCTCGACTGGTTAGGCGAGCATCATATTGGGTAGCAGTGGTGATTGCCGTGGGTGATACAACATTGGTCGAGTGGTGGGGCGCTGAAGACATCGAGGAATGCGGTGATGGCGTAACATCTTTTGATTGCGGTGATGGTTTCACTGTGGTTGGGGTTTGCATGGCTGGAACATCTGTTAGTTTTGAGGCAGGGGCATGTTTCGCCTTGATTTTTCGTCTGACTTGGGTCTGCGGTATATTAACACTGTTTACAGTGGGCACAGTAATCTGCACACTGTTGTTTTTGACAAGTTGAGCTGAGGCTAATACTTCTCGGCTGGGCTTTGAAACATGATAGCGTTTCTTCAATATTTTTCGTCTGATTTCATTTTGTGGCAATTTCATGCATTTAACGACAGGAGGTGAGTCATCTGACCATGCTGTATAGGCGCGTTTGACACTGGAGCTGACTGGTATAAATAATGTGCTATCCGCATCACTGGTTTCAATAGAACTGGCTGTATCAATGTCTGTCTCTTGTTCATATAGTTCTACCATTTCTCTGTCATTTTGTTCGTTGGGGTCTGACAAAGCTGTGCCGGGGCCGACACTGTCTTCTCTCATGTCTTGTTCTGTTTCGTCTCCATAAAGATTGCTGGTATATGGTTCAACAATCTGCTTGGGTACAGTTTCTTCAGGATCTGATTGTTCTGAACGACCAATCTTGTTCTTGTGGTATAGCAGTATTTGGTTTTCACTAGTGTTAAAACTGGAGCTGCCTGAATTGGGGGTGTGATAGGTATCAGCTGACGATTTATCACCGCGGGAGTAAGTTTGAGTGTGAATATAAGTTGCTTTGTTGTTGTCATCGTGTGACGTCTGTGGCCTGATTTCTTCGTTTCTAATGCGCAGGTCTCTGTTTTGTAGTCTATTACGTAATTCAAGTGGTGGGATGTCCTCTTCACTTTCTGACGAATTCCTTTGTTGTCTTGCTCGTTGTATTTCCTCTGTAGGTGGTCTGGGTATGTGGTCGTCTTGGTAAGATTCAGAGTCTGTCGTCTCTGACTCTGATATGTCAGACGGATCTGTACTGGATGGATTATAATTTAGGGTGGCCTTTCTGACTGGTCTTGTATTTGTCGTCAGAGGCGGAACGGGTCGGTGATTATCAATTTTGAGTTGTTTTACGTGAGCTTTTGTTTGGTGTTGTTTCTCTATCTGATTTGCTTGCTGCCATCTTCTATCTCTCTCTCTAAATCTTTCTTCCACTTCTTTTCTGTACTTTTCCATCATTTCGCACCTCTCCGTGCAATCTAACTTATGTTCTTCTTCAGATGTCATCTTTTCTGTATTATTGACCATTTCAACACTGCACAAATCAGGTAAGTCATCTGTAACTTGTCTTGATTTTAATCTGACTGGAATTAGACTCTTCTTAAACCTGTCATCCGTTTGCACTGCGACATTCTCTGTCCGAGGCTCTATTCTAATGACTGCAGGCTCAGTTCGTTGTTTCAAATTCAATTTTGGTCTCCCTTCTTTGACTTTCAATGGTTGTAGTTGAATTTCAACAATGTCCTTTATTTCAATCTTATAAACTTTTGCAACCAATCCGTCTACTATTCTTATGCAAGGAAAATCGACTGCGTAACTTCTGCAACGCTTTAACTCTGAGGCGAGGTTTCTCAATGCTGTTCTCTTCTTTCTGTTTTGTATGGTTCTTGAACAACTCTCCATGTTTGAATGTCTCCTCAACTCAAGTATTTATTCTTCTCTGTCTATGATTCTTGTTCTGTTGACAGTCTCTTATATAGGCTGTTGTTGCTGTTGGCATGTTTCATCAAGAGGTAATGCTTCTGCTCTTTTATAGAGGACTGGTCATACGGCATCAAATAAGCAATGGCGTGGCTCCTCGATCCTTCTAGTTTTCTTCTTTTATAATATTTTCTAGGCTCGACGACATTTTTCTATGTCTTCCATTTTGTCATATATTGAGTCACTCAGCCTTCGTAGGTATTCCTAAATGTTATCTCAACTTAAGGACTTTCCTCCGTAAGCATTTTATTCAAATATAACCTAGGCTTTCATTGCTGCACATCTTCGAGCGTGACTCTGCTTGGATTAGTACCGTGAGCTCTAACAGTTTTCTTTATTAAGCATATAGTCATTTGACAGTACTTACTGAATTAAGGAATTCACAAACACTTCCAACAAATGAATGAATATACACGACTGCATATTTTATGTGAAGTTGATCTCCTTAACTGGAATTTACACTGAGCAGGAAAAACATGTCTTCACTAGATCGCTCTAAATTCACTACTGGTAATATGGCTTCGTTTCTCGTTCATCCCGGGGAAAAAGAACTGAGCCTAACCATTGGTTGGAAATCACATGACCAATGCTTGGCGTAAGCGAAGCTAGCCTAATTAACCTTTTGAACCCGATGTCCCGAAATTTCGGTCCGTGCGTAAAAAATCCTCTCCCCGAGAGACCGTAATCTTGGTCTGACACACCTAGCTTAGCAAAATGGGGTGGGAATGGAAATGTGTAAAAAATAATGACGTCAGGAAGTACACATGTCTTGTGGAATGTTACTCTAAAATGGCGGCGCCCACAAAGTGATAATATTTCGCAATTTTTTAATTGTTTTCACAATGAAAAGGCGTGTTGAAAATCCAGGAAATAGCCATTCTAAAAGGCTAACAACGGAACAAGCTGTTGAGCTTGTGCTCAATGATTCGGAGGATGATGAATATAGATTTAGATGGTGATTATTCTGAAATCGAAATTGAATCGAGTGACGGAACTTGTGAATCAGGTTATGATCAAGCTAGTTCTAACCCTGTGGAAAGGGGCGTATCCCACATAATGTATCAAGTAAGTTTGATACAGGTTGGTCTCACAACTGTGGATGTTCAATTTCCACATTTTTGTATTGGCTACAATACATTCATGGGTGCTGCGATGTTTACGACCAAGTTTGTAGTCTCAATAAAACGCACCGGCATTATCGCTGGCCTCGACGGCTCATAGTGAAATTTTTTGCTCAGAAGCCCAGGGGAATGAAGTTTTACGGGCTGGGTGGCCAGGGCTCTAAGGGTTAATGCTTGGCGTTTCGAAGCGAAGCTGCCCTAATTAAACATCTGTGTCCCGATTTATTAATATCTTCTGTTTCTTATAAGAATTTATTTTATGTGTTAATATAGTCTGTACCTGAAGAAAACCACGGTATACGCGGCTACATTATGACAGTGAGAAATCATTATCTTTGGTATTTCACCAGGACATTGTGATTCTGTAGGAAAATTCGCACAACAGCATTGAAATCCCACGGAAGTTTACAAGAGGAAAAAGTGAACTCAGGCGCGGACCTCTGAGATAGCAAGGGTTAGACATGATATTAGGTATATACGCCTCGTTTCAGACACAGTTCCTTACTTCCCGAAATCATTTCAATGTCTGATAGAGCTGAGAAGATATCCAGAGGATTGACTCTTTTAGTTAGAAGTCTTAACCCACATCAAACTGACCACTTTTGTGAGCGATTTGTAGACTGAAGCTTCAAAAAGCCGCACACTTCGAAGTACCACTGCTCTGAGGGTATGTCTGAATAGATCGTTGAGCTTACAAAATATCTTAGTGAATTAATGTACATTTCAAATTGAAGAATATTTAAAATTAATGTTATGCTTAACATAAATCTTCATGTCTATATCTTGCCTTGTGCCCGAAGGAAGATGGCTTCCACCACTATATAACCTCAATCCTGGACAGCATTGGCTCAGCTAGAAGTCCTTGTTAGGACTGACTAACGCTAGCAATAAAAATTTACAATCCTTTTTATGGCTTTGCTATTAGGTGCTGTGCTCAAAGAGTTCGTCTTCTCTTTTTCTTTCTTGTCTTTTATTTTGGCACATTTTGTCGATGTACTGTAAGGGAAACAATTTTGCTAACTTTGGCATAACGCTTAGGCAAAGGGGAGCAATCATGACTGGGTTTGGAAAATGTCTTTGATTGATGTCAAAATTATTAAATGTATTATATGGTTGTACGACGTACCCCTTTTGACTGACTTAGCCACAGCCTCAATACAGTGTTGTCGAAGTGAGGAGTCTGGTCAACAGTGGCCAGTCAGCATCAAAGGGGCCACAGATACCATACCCTGGTTATATTTTGCAAGTTCAACTAATGGTGAAAAACGTGACACAATTTTGGAAATTGTCAACTGTTTAACAGTGGACCAACACTGCTCCTGGCATCAGCATGGCGTCTTCAATGTCCAGATGTTTAACGACCGAGGGAAGTCAGCTACTACAACGTGTCAAGCAAGTTAAGTACAACTTAACGTGAGCAAACAAACCAAACCACCCAAGCCAGTAACATGATGAAAATGACCAAACAGTGACAATATACATTTGTTAAATTGTGTAACATTTTTACGATATTGAATTACCAAGATGCTAAATTTTTACTATGCACCATTAATCAATAAAGTTCATTGACTTGTTTATAACTGCAGTTATTTAATTATTTTAATTTCCAGTTATAAATTTTTTTTGTGGTCAAAGAAATATTAATAATTTAAAATCGGTAGGAATAATTACCACTGGCACAGAAGATGAAACAAATGGTGATGAAGATGACATAAAGATGGAAGAACTGAAGGCAGCACTGGAGAAAATCAAGATGGGCAAAGCAGCAGGGCATGATGGTATAACACCAGAAATGGTTAAGTACATGGGAGCATCAGGCGACCTATTACTCTTAAGGGTCCTACAGGCAGCATGGTGCAACAAGACCATACCAAAGGATTGGGAGATTGCCATCATAACACCAATTTTCAAAAAGGGTGACAATCGACAATGTGGAAACAATAGAGGCATATCCCTTCTCAGTGTCCCTGGTAAAATCTACTAGAATCCTAGAGCAGAGACTCCGACGCCTAGCTGAGCCACAATTGGATGAGGTCCAGTGCGGATTCCGAGCAAACCGAAGTACTCAAGACCTAATCTTCACACTCAGACAGCTGAGTGAAAAGGCCCTTGAGTATAAGAGTGAGATCCATCTTTGTTTCATAGATCTGGAAAAGGCGTTTGACAGGGTCCCCTGGAGCAAACTTTGGGACTGTTTGGCAAGGAAGAATATTCCAACACCTCTGATTCATGCTATACAGAGCTTCTACAAGTCTTGCAGAAATTATGTGAGGACAGCAAACCATAAATCAGAAGAGTTCAGGACCACCGCTGGTGTAAGAGAGGGTAATGTCCTATCACCTTACCTCTTCATACTCCTTATGGATGATGTCATCAAGGCATGTAAGGAGAGAACAAGAAAGTATTCAGTGGGGTACTGGAAGATGAGACAGGTCTATATTTCGGAGCTGGCATTTGCTGATGATGTTGCCCTGATTGCTAAATCAGAGGCACATCTCCAATCCAACCTGCAAGTCTGGAAGGAAGAGATGGAGAAGAGAGGAATGGTCATAAGCAGCTCTAAAACAAAATCCATGGTGATATCACGAGAAGAAAGAAAACATCAGATTAAGTTGGGAGAACAGGTCCTGGAGCAGGTCGACCACTTTAAATATCTCGGAGTTATTATAGACCGAAAGGGAGGCATCAAAGAAGAGTTGGCCACTCGAAAAGCAGCGGCTGGGAGACTTTTTCAGGCCATAAATCGAGGATTCCTCAGCAAGAAAGAGGTTGGTAAGAAAACGAAGATGGCTGTATACCGCTCCATCTATGTCCCAGTCTTGACATATGGATGCGAGTCGTGGGCAATGACTACAACCCACAAAAGCCAGATCCAAACCTCAGAAATGAGGTATCTGAGGAAAGTGGTTGAAGTAACAAGAAGAGACATGGTCCGCAACCAGACGATCCGTCAAGGCCTAAAATCCCACCCGCTGCAGACCCAAATAGAACAGTCCCAACTAAGATGGTTTGGCCATGTCTGCAGAATGGGAGAAGATCGGCTACCACGACAAGCATGGGAAACAAAGAGCCAGGGATCCAGACCTCCAGGACGACCCAGAGTCCGCTGGGAGGACAACATTAGACACTCTTTGAAGGACCGAGGACTAGAATGGAACCAGGCCAGGAAGAAGACAGCTGATAGAATGGTCTGGCGCTCTCTCTTCCAAACCTCTACACCTCACGGTAGAAGGGGAACGACTAAGTGAAGTGAGGAATAATTACAAGCTGCGCTCACATATTTATATAACACCCTCGGAGCAAAGGACAGGTCTAGCGAGAAGGTGACTTACTTCACATCTCTCTTATACACCTACCATCTAGAACTGTGAAGTTAAATACTTGACTTGTCCTGTGCCGTTCATACCACTAGTTCACCAGTTGTCTTCTCCGTTTCTGCGAAACTTTGTAAAGCATACATGGCAATGAATACGTTACCATTAATATGTAAAAATCAGACATGAATGTCTGAATGCTACATACAAATTATGTGAAGCCTGCACATATCAATTTCTGGTATGATGTAGAGAGATTTTTTAAAAAGGCCAAAAACAATAAATGAAAAAGAACCAGTAGAATGTGCCGTAAGATAACTTAAAAGTTTTGCATACAAAGAAAAGTGGAGGTAACTGGAAGACACAATAAGAAATAGGAAATTATGATCCGGCTGGAGCATCGGGCAATAACATAAAAACAATGTAAGTGATGGCACTGAACCAAAAATACACTTTTTGTTCTGTTTCTACTTTGCGTTCAGCCCGCAGTGGGGCATGGGCCTCATCAACTTATCTCGGTTCCTTCCCGCTCTTAGCTTCCTGTTCCAGTATCTTAAAAGGATTTTTTGTTTCATAAGAATGCCAAATACCACAGGTGTGTCAGTGTGTAAGCCAAGATGCAGATAGAAAATCAAAAGCTTGTTGTCGACCGCGCTCCAATGACAAGGGGCACAGTTAATCTGAGTAATCAAAAATATTTTGTAGAAGCGAAGTGGAAAGAAATATAATACAAATTATAACCTAAAGACAGTGAACCTTCATTGGATATAAGCTGGTAAGTAGAGTTTTTAAAAACATCATAGCATCAGAAAATAGCCGACAGCAAGACGAGTAATGAAAAAAAAAAAAAAAAAAAAAAATGAAAGCGTAAAAGCATAGCTTTACGTAATACCACAACTTGACGTAATACCACAACTTGACGTAATACCACAACTTAATTCAACAACAGACGTGCCTGAAAACATCGGGATCGACATTTTCGGTGAGTCGTAGTCCATGTACGCTACTCGGTACGACACATGACGATGATGTTTTCAGAGGTGCGTTACATATTTTTAAACTTTGGTGTCCACGAATGATCAAGTTAAGTCGTCGTTTTTAAGTTACTTGCACTGAAAGCAAATTCAATGTTTTCCCTACATTGTGACACACAGTAAGGACAACCAGGTAATCTATGTCCACCGCAACACATCTTTCATAGTTGGGCGGCTATTTTGTCCGTAAAACTAGAACACAATACAGATGACCCAAACCAGATGGCAAGTGGAGATAGGGCGAAGTCGGAACGATCCATTAATTTCTTGGGCTGCTAGTTACGGATTGGCAGATACCCATCTTAACTGCTGTCCTACAGTGCTGGTAGGGACAGATACATCATCCAGATATCGTTTAAGCATCGCCGGGCTGAATTAGAGCCATTCGTGTCCAGTTTAAACCCGGGGTAGCAAATCAAAAGCTTGTTGTCGACCGCGCACCAGTGACAAGGGGCACAATTTTATTATTGCGAATTTGATCCGCAAGTCGATCGCAAGGAACCGGACTTTGTGAAATAATTTGCGACATGGCGCGAAAATAGTTCCGATTAAATCAATGTAAACCTGTTCTAAGGAAATGTTTTATACTATGATTTGTTTCCGTTAATTCGCAGTTCCTTTCAAACCACGCTTCCGGTGAAACACAAAGCCGAAAGTGGACACGAGGGATGAAATTTCAAATTAATTGCAGTGGGTCACGCCCGAGATCACAGTGGAGACGCCCAAGAGGGCTTCAAAACGTTAAAAAACATTGACCGCCGGACAAGGACTTACGGTTTCACGGCAATAAAAATTGCTTCTCCTGGACGATTAATCAGCACGTGAAAAACGCACACACTGTGAAAATGCAAAAGGTAAAAGACATGTCTAACTATCATTTTTTTTTCCTTAACCAGCTTGGGCTTTCAGCCCTTCGGCCCAATGACATGTCATTGCAAGGCTGGGAATCCTGTGGACTTTCCTTCCAACCAGGTCAGGAGCTTCGCTCCTTCCCATCCACAGAGGGTTTATCTCATGAGCCGTTCAGGTTAATCAGTCAAAATCTCGATCGATGACACTGCTTCAAATGCACACGCCCGAGCTTGAACCTTGAACACCTGATCGCCAGCGCAATGTGGTAACCATTACACCAGCGCGGTTCCCGTCTAACTATCATAAAGACTTGAACTTGCGGCTCTGCTCGGCAACTCAGGCCTTACTAACGTGAATGAGACCAGTTTAGCACGCATTTCGCCTCTATATATAACAAAATAACAACGACAGCAGAAAGCAGTATTTCCCATGACTTCTTTATGGTTCCACTTATGCTGTTATGGGGTGTCTCAACATGCGTCCATGGGCTTCTTCTTCAAGTACCATGCCCAGTGGCGTAGATAATCACGTCTCGCCATAACGTCCTGTCTCCAGTATTGTTTATAAGTTCTGTTGTTGGCCTCTTTTAATGCCATGATGTCAAACTGTCTAGTATCTACTTTCTTTGTCGTTCTCTGTCTCATTTTTCCTTAACAGCATGGCACTATCATGTTTTGCACCCTAAACCGAATAATTTTGCCGCATGAGGCAATACCTGAAACCACTCTGCCAATCGGACATGTGGATCTCTGGGGAGGACCCCAAAAAAAAAAAATATTTATATATAAAATAGAAAGCAACTCTGTCCAGTCACTTATCAAAAAAGAAACTCTGTCCCGTCACTTATCAAAAAAGAAACTCTGTCCCGTCACTTATCACAAAAAGAGATTATTGAAAGGTTGTCCATAAGGCTGAGGGCTAAAGATCACTACGTAAAATAAGTTGCTACACAAACTATCATAGTAACAGAGAAGGAAGTATCGAAATTGTCCTCTTTCCACAAAATCTGCTTAAGGAAAATTCTCCGAATTTTTTGGCCGAATACCAATCAAGAACTGCTTACTCGGAGCAACCAAGAGGACATGCACACCATCATAGCTGGTAGACGCTGGAGTTAGGTTGACCACATCCTCAGAAGAGACTCTGATGACATCACAAGAACGGCCATGATTTGAACTCCTGAAGGAAAGCGAAAGAGAGGCCGACCAAAAACAACTTGGCTGGAGAACTGGAAGCCGAGAAGCGAAGAATGAACCAGAGCTGGTACACTGCAAGAAGGATGGCCACCGACTGAGCAAAGTGGAAGCAGTTTGTTGCTGCTCTATAAGATGCGACCAGGCGTAATGGCCACTGACTGGTTTGACAATCGGTGGCTACGGATCAAAGAAGAAGAAGAAGATACAAACTACCACTTCTTCAGTGCACGAATGACTTTGGCACAGACCTTCTACAAGTAGGCTACCTACAATTTGGAGTTTATGCTCCTTAAAGAGAAGAAAAGTAGAGACAGAAGAGGAAAAAACAACTTCCTATGCGGGGACACTGCCTAGAGTTTTACTGTTCACTGTTAAAAAATTATCCCCATGTACTCCTGGCGGGTTTCTTATGATACAAACAAGACTCCTACCCCGTCAGGCACGTGGTGAAAGATATAGGACTGTCAACCCTATCATATAAAACCAGCTGCTACAAAACCACAGCTGCAGGAATAAGAGCATGGATTCCTGCATGTGGATCAGCTGTAGCTGTGGTGCTATGCTCCATAAGTAGCAAACAAACGGAAATTAGTTTAGAATGAATTAAAGATATATTTGTATTTAATAATATATGTATTTTATATGGTTTTGGTTTAGAGACAATTTCAACTAAGGAACAAGATAGTAGACAGAAGACAAGACCAAGAGGGAGAAAATGAGGATATAACTTTTGTTTTTGTTTTTGTTTTAAATAGGAGTTTCGTTTCGTTTTGGCAAGGCGCGCACCGTTCAACGTTGACACAAGGTCCGTGTGTAATATTAGTGCGCATGTCCAAATATAAAAAGGCCCTGTGGTCTGGATTAATATTGATATTTTAAGGATAGAACAAGAAGAACACACGAATCCTGCAAGAGTTACGTGAGATGTAAGCTTGGGACATTAAGCAGGTGCAGGACGCAAGTTCTCTTCCACCTTGCAAGGGTTGAAGGTCTATTGATATGTTCTGGACCGACGTAACAGAGACGTTATTAATTATAACGCTCACAAGAGCGCCAGTCATTTAACGTAATTATTGGACTGTAAATTTCGAAAAGGCATAAAACTAAAAATCTGACCCAAGTATGAATGCAAGCGTTAACAAGAGGTTTTCAATAGTGTTTATATGTTGAAATCCAACCTGTAACCGATATCACCTGCGCCGTTCAAGACCAGGTATTCATACACTCATCATAAAGCCGGTTTGCATACAAACACAGTCATCGATTTTTTCCACCCTTAGCGCTGAAAAGTACCCTTGTTAATTCCAATAGAGTTCTTCGTCTCCCATTAAAACTCTATGCAATTAAGGAGGTTTAATTTACTCCGTGGCGCAAAGAGGACAGTAATTAGAGAGCCATAATCTTCGTGTTATTAAGGACATCAGCGAGTGATTTTCTTGGGAAAGAAAACAGATTTATTGACAAAGAATCAAAGTATCAACTTTACTGATCAAAACGTCGTGGTAGAAATGTCCACTATCAGTTTGCCGGGGGGAAGAGGGTGAGAGTAGTGTCTGGGGGAAGAAACAAAGCTACTTCTACGGGAAAAGATATCCGGGGTACTAGTGTTTATTATATCCTATTCAAAATCACAGACTCTGAAAGTTTTCTCTCTCATTTCCGTTGTCGGTCCTGGAGTCTATATTGCTTATATTGTGACGTCATTGAAATGGGCTGAGTGCCAGACCTTCTCAAACAGAATGCCATAGTATTCCCCATACGATCTGACATTTGTAGCGTGCCTCTGCTTCTTTCGTTGTGTAGAATCGTTAACACCACCACGAATTATGTCATTTAATATTTTTTAAGTATGATATTTTAAACATTTTCATTAATTTAATCTGTCACCAGGAGGTCGGAGTGGCTAAGAGGTATGGCGTCCGCCTCGAGCTTCTAGAGGTACCGGGTTCGATTCCCAGCTGTGGGAATATAATTTATGGAAAAATAATTTTCAGAACCAGTGGTCCTAATGATGTCATACTCCCCCCTGGTCTCCTGGGTAGTGAGATCGGATACATAGCTTTCTCGGAAAAGGGGCGAAAAAATAGAAGGTCCCGTGTGCAAGTTGCGCACGTTAAAAATCCCACGGCAGTTGGAAATCGTTAAGAGTAGGCCTATTAGGCCGCTGCCCTGGCAATAATTTAAAAATTAGAAACCTACCCACCACAAAAATATTTATAGAATGTGTGATTCCTATATACACATGTTGGGATTCTTGCCGGTGCTACGGAGTTCTTTCACTGTGCTGGGATCCTCCTTGTATGATCTAAGGGAGGAGATCAGAGCACTGATGGAGTAGTCTGTATTCGATGACGATAGTCCTTAAAACCAAACCAATCTGACACCACCATTATCTGTATCCTCATTATTGTCCACTTCGCTCCTTTACGCGTTTTGAAAAAAAAAAAAAGTGATGTTTCAAACGTACTTTTGTTAATTGCAACTAATCTGCAAAGTAACTGTAGTTTAACTAACAGACCTTCTGACAAGTTATTGCCCTTGCGCAGAAAAATAATACTTCACGATTCTATGCTTATTTTTGCTCAATCCTGTTTTCTTAAAGTCACTGATTCATAAAAGAGACTGTCCAAAAAGTGATGGACAGAAGGGGGTGATGGACTGTCGGAATGAGAGCTCACTTGACTGATAATACAAAACGCTATAATAGGAGTCCCAAACTAAGTTTCACGAACCCCCAGACAGGGATTGCTACAAATTTGTTAATGGAAATTGTTTTTTTTTTTTTCTAGTTAGTCTGATAGTAGATTCTGCCGTCGAGTAGCGGCGGGGGGGGGGTGTCTATTTACTGCTTGGTAGACTCTAGCGTGTCGACACCGTGAATGGAACCCAGTACCTTTGCCGCTACAGACCAGCTCTCTATCCACTCTGCCAATCAAACGCTCTGTAAAAGTGAAAGATTATTCGATATTATCCTGTTAAAAGATATTGAAAAATATAGGGACTCCGAAAAAAAAAGAATCTGAATCCCTGCGCTAAGGCATAACGAAGCGCCGAACACTAAACCACTATTTCTGTCGAACCGCTTCGACAAAAACAGAAACAAAAAAAACTTTGAAACTGGTGCTTTAAGGTAGAAGTATACCCAGAAAAGATTAAAAAAATAAAAATCCAACAATTTTCATTTTCATGCTTTAAATCATCGTCAACATGTTCTTGAACTAAAAATAATTCATAGAAGCTTAGAGATACTCTGGTTTGATAGGAATCAGTGTTTTTCTACACACACCCCCTTGAGTGGTTTGCATAGCAACCAATGTTTATAGTTGGTTACCATGTAAATAATGACCCAACATGAAGGTGCGTAATTGTAAAACTGTGAAATTATAATTATACTGAGGCAACAGGAAAAAGATATTTATAATTTTTCCACAGGGAATCACTCAATTATTTCTTATGAATTTTTTCAAAAGTGTGTGTCTAGAAAGCTTTGATCGTAAATTTCAACATTTGTTACATGCATTGTGCATTTTCACCAACATCAACTCTATTTATTGCTAGTTTTATACTGATTCTGTATAATAGTAGTTAGCAGAGCTTCTTTTGTTCACAATGGGAAATAAGACAAAGACTGGGAGGCGTGTACACCAACAAACTGTTGCCTGAAAATGAGACACCTATTGTCGATAGAGACGCTATAAAGCCTCTGTGCTCCTCAGCAAAGAAAATAAAGGTCCAAGAAAGTGAAGGACAAGCTAAAAATGACAACAGAGGAAATGGGTTTATCCTTATGGATGTAAAACTACTGTTTGGGTTTTTATGCGCTAACTTTAGATGTGACAAATGTTATCAGTACTCACTGACCTGTGAGATCGTCGAAGAGACTTGGAATGGCTTTTGTCATGAAATCAGTATCAAGTGCACAAACTGTGGCGAATGGAATGCCAATTTCAATACTTCTGATGTTTCATCTTCAGCTACTCACAAACAAAGAAGTAAATGTGCGAATGGTGGCATTTGTGCGTTCTATTGGGAAAGGCCACAGTGCATTGCAGAGTTTTTCGATATTCATGAACACAAGTCAACCCATGGCAAAGAAAGCCTACAGGAGAACGCTGCACAGGATCTATTCAGCAAGTAAGGACATTGCAATGGAAAGACCCTGAGAGCACTGAAAAGGGGATTCATAGACACTGCAGCTGCAGTAGAAGGAGACTTTTATTCAACAGGAGCTCATTAAACTTCATTTTGTGAGTTCTTTTTCTGTTTTTCTTTGTTTTCTCGGAATTGTCTTTTTAGCATAATTGGTGATCTTTGAAACAAGATATCTCTGGATCTGTACATTCAATTGACATGAAAATTAACACAGTTGGTTGTCATATAATCTTACAGATTCTGACCTAAAATGGATACAATTGAATTCAGAGTTTTAGTTTTATGACCATCATGCATATATAATGAGGCACACATATAAAACATTCCAGAAATATAAATTTTGAAAAATCATTAAAAATTAACATTTTTGTCAATCTCTGTCATTTTAGTTCATGACCTCACGCTATATATAATGATTCAATTTGCCAAGTTTCAGTCAGATCCTTGTACAAATAACATAGTTATGATGTTTTAAAAAAGGTGTATAATTTATTCACTACGGTGGCCATATTGGATAGCTAATTTGCATAATTAATGAGGTCTTTATGTGGACAAACATTTTAAGTCCATACTAACACTATACCCATGGTTGTTTGATTCTGAAAGGAAAATTTGAGTTTTTTACCCTATCAAGGTATACTACTACCTTAAAGTAAGAAAGGAAAATAATAATTCTCATTTCATCGTGGTTGTGACCACGACTATGCTGTTTAAAAAAAAAAAAAAGAAAAGAAAAAAGAAAGAAACGACAGACAATAAACTTACAAGAAGAAGCGTATTAGGTTGTCTTCTATTCAGCTCATGAATGCAGCTAGCGCGACAGAACGGAAACTCAAATCACTGTTACACAAGTATCGTAGTTTCACTGGGTCACAGGCCTCCCCAGCGAAGACTTGGGTGTCTGAAAAGACAACTATAGAATGGGATTACTTGTCCTCGGGGGTGTCATAATATGTGACAAATGTAAAGATGCGCATAGAGCTGTCAACCACGTAAAACTAATTTTAAAATAAAAACGTGTATTTCTCTCCAAGGGACCAGCTGTAATGGTATCTCCTTGCTCTGTAAGGGGCGTGAAGTGTTAGAGACTTCACCATACTAGGTCCAGCATCGAGAGGTGGGGGTGATCAGTTCCCTTCCTCGCTGCCTTTTCCTTCCTTAACTCAAATTCAGGTACCAATTTACAGCTGGGTAGACTGAAGCGTGTCGGTACCTTTGCCGTGAGAGACCACCGCTCTAACCACTCTGCCAATCGGATGCTCTAATGAGCAATATATGCGGTGAAAAATGAAACTAGGTCACAATCTTCTGCACAGGGAGGGTGTGATGAGTTCCCCGAAGATCAGCACTTATTCACGCTAATGAGAAGGAAAGGACTGCGGGGCATTCTGATGAGGTCTTCACAAATGCCTTGTTGCGATATCCAGTGATTAACAATCGCGTTGGTGTTACCGATGTCTCGAAAGGATGTTAATCGCAGGGCGGTAATTACAAACGCTGATACAAACCAGAAGCTCCCTGACCAGTGATAACACACGCCCTGCTCGACCAACGGACTAAAGTCTTTCACGAAAATACCCTTCGGGTGTCAGTTTCTAATTATGGACATCAGGTATTACAGACCGCGTGCATACCAACTTAAGCTATTGCTAGTTTATAGGCCTAGCTCATGAACGTCAGTAGGCAAAGTTATGGGCGTACACAATTATTTCCCTTACCAGACTGTCATTTGCTGTTTGCTGTTCGAATTAATTGTATACAAATGCTGCCACAGACACGATCGATATATATATATATATATATATATATATATATATATATATATATATATATATATATATATATATATATATATATATATATATATATATATATATATATATATATATATATATATATGTTACGTGCAGTCTTTGATATCTTACAATATTATACATAGGTAATTTTTTAGTGCTTAAGGGAAAGTCAATATTGAGTTACTTCCCTTGAACTCCGCGGATAAATACATTTTACTGCGATTTATTCGTTGTTTGGGTAATAATAGATTGTTCTTGCTTCAGAATATCTATGGCCTGAATTTATGTGTATTGTTTGTCTGAGTAGGACAAGTCTGTCTTATATCTGTATATCTTTACATATCTAAGTCGAACTATATGTTCTGTTGTCTCTAGAGAGGTCAAAGGCTATTCGGCGGATGTGTGGCTTGAGTGGTGTGATTTGGCTTCGTCCTGATAGGGACTGTGTGTGTGTTTTGCTATGTCGGCTTGATGCCTTGAAAAAGTGATCTCAGTGGTTTTGGGGAAAGTGATAGTCGTCTAGACCTATCGTGTATGCTTTACCCCAGTGTTTATTCATCTTGCCAAGGAATGGCAGTTTCATATTCCCTCTACCAAGGTAATCAAAGATACTCGTATGAACTCTCGATCGAAGCCACCATTGTCGATAATTACGATTTGAATGTTTAAGAGAATATATTTGACTCGATGAAAAACGACTTCGATTCCTAGCAGCACTATATTCTGTAGAATGCAGTCTATTGTTCATGACCAAATCTACAGAGCAACGAAATGTTGTATGAATGACTAACTTTAGAACAGATTCATTATCTGTATTCAAACGTGAGTGACAGTTCACGAGTGGAGCCATCTTGGAACCAAAACATGTAGGACTTTCAAGAAGAGAAAAGGGATGCCCGTATTATCGCTTGATCAGTCCAGAGATCACTGCTACACATGAGAACCCATTGTTAGCGGTTCAATATTATTATATGGAAAAATATGTGCTGAACATTATGTTGAAGAATCGTTGCTAAACGAGATTAGGTTTAGAAGTCATCTGAAATATTGTTTACAAGCTGACGTGCTCAGTCAGTGACGTCAGATGATATATGTATGGGCGATACTGAGTGCTTGGCTATTGACAGTCCATTATACCATTATTCTACATGAGTGCCCATGTAACATTGCAAGACCATTTGTCCACTGTACTATGATGTATTATGGCAACCTGTGATTTGTCACTATCTGTGCTGTCGAGTGTGTACGTCCAATTAAACTTTAGAAAAGGTACACAGTCGTTGGTGTCGATGACTTCCGGTCATACATGAGTGTGAGAAGAGAACATTTGTCAACAACACGAACCCTTATCATCATTCGCACATTATACACTCCATCCATGTCTACACAACACTGCGTAGGTCAAGTTGACATTCCATACACTACAGTGGGGCAGGCAACACCATAGGGATCTTGTCAACTGATGATGATAGACGCCTGTCTTCCCGCCTAGGAGTGTTCTGGTGTACTTTATCAACATATATTATATCCAACTTTATCAACTGGTGGACCAGCTTTCTGGGTTTGACCTCGCAGAAATTCAGAAGTCAACAGATTACCGATACCAGACCGTTTCCTGTGGCTGATACGACACACTTGCAGTATTGGTTTGCTCTTTGTCAACGCTTCGTCACGTGACCTGTCAAGTGAATGCAGTATGTAGGTCAGCGTTGTTGACATTTTTTACATTAGACATTATAGAGTTTCACAGAACAGTTGGATCAATTCTTGTCAGTGTTAACAGAAAGACAGTATTTGTGAACTAAGAAGTCCTGGTTTCATCGATGGATCTTCTTGTTTGCCATATATGAACTTTAATATTTAAGGCCAGAATGTTTAATTGAATAAAGTGGCAGTTTGTTTGTTTTCATGAAAAATAACTTTGCCATTACTGTAAGACTGAGCCTATTTTGCAACACATACTATCATACACATAATTTATATATATTTATGTTTACATGTTATTTGTTTGTATAGTATGTTAGTTTCTATGTCAGCGGGTTGTGTTTAAGGTTGGGCGGCGTCCTCACAACAGAGTATCCCACGTCATAGAGGGTCCGTTGTGGGCGTTTTCTATAGGTGCAATTTTCTTGATTGAAAATTTGCTGCGACAACTGTTGCTTTTGTGTTAGCTGTGAAGTCTGTAATTATTGTTATTTTTGTAATATTTCTTTGTTCTTTAGTTTTGTTTTGATTTGTTTGTAATTTGTTGGTCTAACCTTTTCTATCTTTCAGTTCTATTCGTAATTTATATTCATATATTGTGACGTCATTTGTGTTGTTATTCTTTGCAGATTCAGTGATTATCTTCATTGATTTCCCTATTTGATTTATTTTGATTTCTGCAAACGTTCTTGTATTGTCAGTCCTATTTGTACTTTATGTATTCTGTTGGTTGACATATGTTTTATATGGGTATATTTCATAAGACACAATTGCCTGTGCACTGCACTTGGATTATGGTATAGACCAGTACCTGATTATTATTACTATTATACAAGACCTTATTAAAGGCTTGTGACCCACAGATATTGGGATAGTATACTGATTAATCAGGTCATTGAGAACTTGGGGTATTATTATTGATTCAGGTGATTAGTATTATTGTTAGGCATCATGTCTACTCTAGATTATTTCATTACTCAAGGGAAAGCTCTTGATAAGACTGGTCAACAATTAGAACAATGGGCAGTTGCTCAATATGACAAAGCATTAGCTGCAGAAGAGAAAAGATTAGCTGCAGAAGAAAGAAAAGCTATGGCGGAAGAGAAAAGATTAGAAAAAGAAGCTGAGGCTGCTGCTGAACAAAAGAAATTGCAGATGCAGGTAGAGGAAAGGAGATTTGAAGCTGAACAAAAAAAATTGGAAAGAGAAGCGACGATATTACATTCTGGCTGGATAGATTTGAACGTTCTTGTCGTACACATAATGTGGATAAATCACAATACGCTAATCAATTATCAGAAAACTTGAAAGGTGAATCTTTGACTAGATTATGCCTTGTAGGAGAAGCAGATAAGGATAATTATGATGTCATTAGGGCGGCTTTGATAAAAAAATATCAGCTAAGTGAGGAAGGCTATCGCCTTTTATTTAAGACGATGGTACCTGAGACGGGGGTAGAATTCTCAGAATTCACTGCAAAGGCACGTCTCACAGTTGATCGTTGGATTGAGCTTTCCAAAACGGAAAAAACGTATGAAGGACTTATGGATTTGTTGCTCAGAGATAAGATTATGTCATGTGTGAACAAACCTTTCCTTGAATTTATACATGAGCGTAAACCTAAATCTCTAAAAGAAATGGAAGAATATTGTTCCCAATATGTCACTGCACACCCCGACGTGACTTTTGGCAACACTAAGATTAAGGAGAGTATGCCAGTTGCTTCAGCAACACCATACAATCCCAATTATTCACACAGATTTCAGGGACCTCAAAACAGATTTGAAAAAAAAAGGTAACCATAATAGTTATCAAAACCAAGGTAACCAATCATTTCAGGGTTCTTCTTCAAAGAACTGGAGACGACCTGATAGCTCTCGACACAGGGGTGGTCATAATTATAGGAATTTCCGTAGAGGAAGTAATTATAGAAACTATCAGGGTTATCCGTCTTGGAGTCAACAAGATCATAATTACAGAGATACTCATTATAATGAATATGATAATGGTAACCAAGGGTACTATGACTCAAACCCAAATAGGGGTTACAATAGAGGTAACAATAACTACAGAGGTGATAATAACCGAGGTAGATCTCAATACAAAAGACATAAACCACATTTTCAGGCAAACTCTGCACAACAAGAGTCCCATGAAGCCTATAAACAGAGTAAAGATAATAATGATGCTAGTAATATGGCATGTGCCGCTTTTGATTTTGGGAGAGCATCTCAGTGCCCCCAATGCAAAACGTTATTTGAGCCAACCACAGTGACTACTTTAAGCTGTGGCCATCCTCTTCCTGCTCTTCCAGCATCAGTCGCGCATGATGGAAGAGGGTCTCTTGTCTTACATAAGGGTTTAGTGAATAACAATCCAGTCTCTGTGCTATTTGATTCTGGATGCACCACAATTGGTGTTAGGCAGTCACTCGTAGATCCTTCCCGTGCCACTGGACAAGTAGTCAAATGTGTAACATTTGGCGGCACAGTAGAGAAATACTCTACCGCTATCATTAGGATTGCTACTCCTTTCTTTACAGGAGATGTACACGCATGTCTTCTTCCGAATCCGATCGCTGACCTCATCATCGGTCGCATTCATGGAGTCAAGGAATGTACTCCGCAACAAATTTCCACTTGGGAAAGGCAAAACATGCAGATTGCTAACGCTGTAGTCACTAGAGCTCAGGCTCTTAATGTGCCTCAAACTTCATCTACTGAAGATAATGAAGTGCATAACCAAGATAATCCCTTGGTAATTTCTCGTGACTCGTTTATAAAACAGCAAGAAGATGATCCCACTCTGAAGAAATTCTTCATTCTTGCAACTAAAGGTGATCCGAATAAGGACACAAGTCGTAAATCGTGGATTACAAAGAAGAATGGCGTACTTGTACGTATGGTTCAAGACTCCATTACGTCAAGTCATTCTCAAATCCTGGTTCCCAAGAATTTGAGAGTTAAAATTTTGCAGCACGCTCACGACTCTCAGTGTGCTGGACACATGGGTTTTTCCCGTACTAAGTCAAGAGTCCTTGCGGCTTTCTTTTGGCCATTGGTAAACAAGGACATACGGATTTATTGTCAATCTTGTAAAGTATGTCAGGAAGTTAAATCCAAAGGTCCACGGCATGCTGCACCCATTCAGGCGGCGGACATTCCTATTCGGCCGTTTCAAAAAATGGCCATAGACATTATTGGTCCATTTAAGATCAAGTCTGCCAGAGGACATCAGTTTATCTTGACGTGTGTTGATATGTGCACACGTTGGCCAGAGGCTATTCCTCTGAAGAGCATTACTACTGCTGATATTGCAGATGCTCTTTGGCTTATATTTTCTCGTCTGGGGTTCCCCGGAGAGATATTGTCAGACCATGGCACCCAACTAATATCAGATACCATGTCTCAAGTAATGTCTACCCTGCAGATAGATAGATCTTTAAGTAGTATCTACCATCCAATGTCTAATGGTATGGTCGAACGCCTTAATAGAACACTTAAAAACTTACTGGGGAAGATAACTGAGGATCATCCTCAAGACTGGGACAGAGTTTTACCTGCGGCCCTCTTCGCTTACAGAGAGGTACCCAATGAACATACGGGATTTTCTCCCTTTGAACTCGTCTTTGGCGCGCGTCCGCGTGGCCCTATGTCGTTGCTTCACGATCTCATAACATCTGACAATATTGACGATGACACAAAGTCATCCTACGAATATGTCATCGCGTTGAGACAAAAGATTATCGAAGCATGCAAATTAGCAACTTCTTCTTCTGAATTTGCGAAACAGAAGGCAAGGCAATTTGCCAATAAGAAGAGATGCTTACGACAACTTTGTCCTGGTGACAAAGCATTTGTATTACTACCTTGTAGGGAAAACAGATTACTTATTTCTTGGAAAGGTCCGTACGATATAATATCGAAAATTTCCGATGTCGACTATATTGTCGATATTGATGGGAAGCATAAAACCTTCCACATCAATATGCTTACTGAATTCCATGAACGTCCGGATTATTTGCAACCCATTTTCCAAGCAACGGACAATTCTCCAGTACCACATGGTCATTACTCATCACTGTCCGTGATACAGGATGAGGAAACAAGTTTTTCAGATGTAAATCTTCCTCTTCCAATGATCCCACTTCATTCCAGTGAATCATGGAAGAACGTTACTGTCTCTCCTGATTTGTCTCTAGGAGAACAGCGACAAGTTTCAACTATGTTGCAAACATTTCAGGATGTACTCACTGACATCCCTGGACAAACTAATGTCATTCAACATGACATTGTGCTAACTGACCATACTCCTATTAGGGTTAGACCTTATCCTATACCTATACATTTCCAAGCACAGGTCGAGAAAGAGTTGGATGTGATGATAGATTTGAAAATAATCGAACCATCCACCTCTGCGTATTCTTCGCCGATGGTTATTGTGCGTAAAAAAGACAATAACATACGTCTTTGCGTTGACTATCGAAAATTGAATCAAGTAACGAAGTTCGATGCCGAACCTATGCCTTTACTGGAAGAGCTACTTACTCGACTCTCCAAATCTCATTTTTTCACTAAACTTGATTTGTCTAAGGGATATTGGCAAGTTCCTTTATCTGAACGCGCCAAACCTCTCACGGCTTTTTCAACACCTAGAGGTTTGTTCCAATGGAATTTTATGCCTTTCGGTCTTATGAACGCACCAGCTACGTTCGTACGCATGATGCGCCGAATCCTATCTTATCGGTCAGATGTCATTGCATATCTAGACGACATCTGTCTTTTCAGCGATACTTGGGAAGATCACTATTCAGGGTTAGATGAATTGCTGTCTACTTTGCGTGAGCACAACCTGACAGCGAAACCCTCTAAAGCCTATATTGGTTTTAGCGAAATTTCTTTCCTAGGCCACCGAGTTGGTCATGGTTTCCTAAAGACAGAGGACCATAATACTAGTAAGATACTTAACATCTCAATCCCTAAGACTAAAAAACAGGTGAGAAGTCTGTTAGGTCTTATTCAATTTTATGGCAGATTCATTCAGAATCTATCCTCTATCATGGCACCTCTCTCAACACTTCTAAAAAAAGGTTCGCCTAATGTGGTCCACTGGTCTCAGGAATGCCAATGCTCTCTGGATAAGATTAAAACACTGTTTTCAACACCACCTATTTTAGTGCTACCCACTAAAGATAAGACATTCGTTCTTCGTAGTGACGCTTCATCCACTGGGATTGGAGCGGCACTAATGCAAGAGTACTCTGGAACTCTGCATCCTGTAATGTATATTTCCAGAAAACTTAATGCGGCAGAAAGGAATTATTCGGTTTTAGACCGTGAGCTATTAGCTATGGTTTGGTCGATCCTCAAACTACAGAGATTCCTTCTAGGCGCACATTTCATAGTAGAAACAGACCAAAAAGCTCTTACTGCTATACAGAGTAAGAATTTGAAGAGCTCGAGGTCTACTCGATATGCAATTGCTCTTCAACCTTTTCATTTCTCTGTGCGAGCTATTCGGGGATCAGATAATGTGATGGCAGACATTCTGTCAAGATGCCCACATGATTCCACATAACTATTAGGGCTTAGACTTCTTGATATGTCTAGTTCTATAGTAGTTCCTTTTCTATATCATGATAGATACACATTTGTAATTTAATAATATAATGATTGTATCACTACATAGCGGTTCATGTATGTTTATTCACCGCTGTGCTTTGATGATTTTTACTTCATAAATCATAAATTTAAGATATCTAATACGTAGTGATGATATGAATTTTTTAGGCATTGTGTAATTGCCAGAATTGTATTATACTTTGATGACACCTTCCTGGAAAAATATACTTGTAGAGAAATAATTTCTCTCAGTTTATGAGACACATTCTCACCAGTCGCTCCATAAGTCGACTTAGCCTCATATTAGGCGTTATAGGTATTCCTGATATTTTCATCTGCGCATTATTCATGCGTTGTGAGCCTATTGTACGTTGCTCCTAGATGTATTTCAAAAAAAAAAAAAATGTTCCATTTTTTTTTTTTCCCGGGAGGTGTGGTAAGACTGTTACGTGCAGTCTTTGATATCTTACAATATTATACATAGGTAATTTTTTAGTGCTTAAGGGAAAGTCATTATTGAGTTACTTCCCTTGAACTCCGCGGATAAATACATTTTACTGCGATTTATTCGTTGTTTGGGTAATAATAGATTGTTCTTGCTTCAGAATATCTATGGCCTGAATTTATGTGTATTGTTTGTCTGAGTAGGACAAGTCTGTCTTATATCTGTATATCTTTACATATCTAAGTCGAACTATATGTTCTGTTGTCTCTAGAGAGGTCAAAGGCTATTCGGCGGATGTGTGGCTTGAGTGGTGTGATTTGGCTTCGTCCTGATAGGGACTGTGTGTGTGTTTTGCTATGTCGGCTTGATGCCTTGAAAAAGTGATCTCAGTGGTTTTGGGGAAAGTGATAGTCGTCTAGACCTATCGTGTATGCTTTACCCCAGTGTTTATTCATCTTGCCAAGGAATGGCAGTTTCATATTCCCTCTACCAAGGTAATCAAAGATACTCTTATGAACTCTCGATCGAAGCCACCATTGTCGATAATTACGATTTGAATGTTTAAGAGAATATATTTGACTCGATGAAAAACGACTTCGATTCCTAGCAGCACTATATTCTGTAGAATGCAGTCTATTGTTCATGACCAAATCTACAGAGCAACGAAATGTTGTATGAATGACTAACTTTAGAACAGATTCATTATCTGTATTCAAACGTGAGTGACAGTTCACGAGTGGAGCCATCTTGGAACCAAAACATGTAGGACTTTCAAGAAGAGAAAAGGGATGCCCGTATTATCGCTTGATCAGTCCAGAGATCACTGCTACACATGAGAACCCATTGTTAGCGGTTCAATATTATTATATGGAAAAATATGTGCTGAACATTATGTTGAAGAATCGTTGCTAAACGAGATTAGGTTTAGAAGTCATCTGAAATATTGTTTACAAGCTGACGTGCTCAGTCAGTGACGTCAGATGATATATGTATGGGCGATACTGAGTGCTTGGCTATTGACAGTCCATTATACCATTATTCTACATGAGTGCCCATGTAACATTGCAAGACCATTTGTCCACTGTACTATGATGTATTATGGCAACCTGTGATTTGTCACTATCTGTGCTGTCGAGTGTGTACGTCCAATTAAACTTTAGAAAAGGTACACAGTCGTTGGTGTCGATGACTTCCGGTCATACATGAGTGTGAGAAGAGAACATTTGTCAACAACACGAACCCTTATCATCATTCGCACATTATACACTCCATCCATGTCTACACAACACTGCGTAGGTCAAGTTGACATTCCATACACTACAGTGGGGCAGGCAACACCATAGGGATCTTGTCAACTGATGATGATAGACGCCTGTCTTCCCGCCTAGGAGTGTTCTGGTGTACTTTATCAACATATATTATATCCAACTAAATATCAACGTTATCAATATATATATATATATATATACAACTCGTCAAAAGTCAAGGGCCACCCTATTATTTTCAATACACTTTTATATACGCGCATAGAATGATTAAATGAAGGAAGTTTTTTAGTAAAAATGAGTGCAATATCTTCCTCTGACAGTCCTCTATGCACGTTAAGCATAAAAACAACTCACCGACAACCATGGTGATCACGTGCAATTTGGTTTGCTGACCATAAATTCACATTTTTAATCTGTTTTTTCAAACTTCCGTACAACCAAACAGGTGAAGTAATCGTGCTGATTGACATTCCACGTGCAATGGCGACTTTTCGTGAACAGAGTTCACTCTTAATTTGTTTTACAATCAGCAGACTTAGGGTAGTTTCATCACTTGCAAAAACCATGCCACCGAGAAGAATGAGGGCTATAGCGTGGGTTGAAAGTGGTTTATCTGTCCGTGAGGTTGCTAGACGGCTTGCAGTGTCACACTCTACTATCCAAAGAATTTTGGAGAGATTTCAGGCCACAGGAATTGTGGAGGATCGGCACCGGCCAGGTCGCCCTAGATGCGCCAATAGACATGATGACCGGTACCTCTTGTTGTCAGCCCTGCGCCATCGAACAGTGACTTGTTCCACTCTAAGATGTCAGCTGAGACAAACTGTAAACGTTAATGTCAGTCAAAGCACCATTCGCAGACGTTTACATGAATTTGGACTGGCTGCTCGACGTCCTGCAGCCTGTAGCGAAATCTGTGAAATAATCGCTAAATTCAGTAAGATTTTACTCCTATGATAATAAAAAACCCGCCCGTGTGTGGTAGCCTATCGTCGTCTTCTACGCCAGTAGAGCGCTGAATTTTGTACAGTGGTAATGCTTAGAAAATGATCTCGCCGTCAAATCTTACACGCTTTCCTAGTTCGTCCTTGAGAATTAAATATAACATTTTGCAGGGTCAAGGAGTATTTGTTCCAAGACCGAGAGAGAGAAGAAGGGAGGTGGATGAAGGAGAGACAGAAGAAATGCTACCATTGTCACGCGTTTGAGTTTTGAAACGCCAAATTGTAATGAGCGCGCGACAGTATTGCCTTTAGCAGATTTGAAAAACAAGACGCAAAGCCACATGCATGCCTCGTACTATATTCTCGCAGTTAAAATGTATAAACACGCAGACAGCTCTCAATTCCTGCCTAGTAGTGTATTTCTGAAGTAACCCAAACAAGTTGTTTTATTTTGAATAAAAATGATAGAGAAGGGGGGAAAGATGGCCGACTTATGGAAAAGTATATAATTGACGACTAACAGTGACAAATTTGAAAATCCAAACGACAATGAATATGGCCATAAAAATCATATATATGGATAGCTTAGAGTTTCCTGAGCAATAATATGTTTTAATATACATAGTAGCCCAATTATTAACCAAGATATTGAAATAATACTATATATCTACGAACGGTAAGACGGACGGACTGTTGTTTTTGCTCATTCTATTTATAACATTATTTGGGGACGCAAGTTTAAAAAGAGGCATTAGAGTGATTCAAATCCGATTGGTTAGTATAGGAGTATAGGAAGGAGGGTATTGGTTGGCCCAAAAGCTAAATATATTTTGCAGACTCACTCCTAGTATGTTTGGATTTTTTTTTTTTTTCATATTTGAATTGAATAGCTAGACCCTCGCTGTGATTGGGCTAGTCTAGTGATATTGGCAAAAAGCTTCCAAGGCAATTGCCACTGGAAAATACTGCAATAACTTCTGTGCTGAAGCAGAAGCCCTGAAACAGGCAGCTGAAACTCTTATTGAATGCAAAGCACAGGCAGAAAAACAGATAGTAATCTTTTCAGATGCCCTCTCAATAATATCAGCGCTGAAGAGCCACCAGACTAAAGGATTGAAAGATCTGATAATCTCCCTTGAAAGACTAGCCGAATGCTTCAAGAAGTGCACTATCCAGTAGATACCAGCCCATTGCAACATACCAGGAAATGAGGAGGCAGATAGACTTGCTAAGGAAGGAGGTGCCTTACAACAGAATAATATAGAGACAACTTACGCAACGGCAAAGACTACTATAAAGGCTACATTCAAGTCCAAATGGGAAAGAGAGCACCCGGGACATTTGAAAAATGATGCATATCATCAACTATCCAGAAAAGAACAGGTCATCATTTTTCGGCTACGCACTGGTCACAACAGATTGAGATACCATCTGTACCACAAATACAAAATTGGTGCAACAGATCTCTGCACCTGCGGTACTAGCCCAATGACAGTCGAACACCTGCTGCAATACTGCCCAACCTACAGTAATGAACGGAGTAGCATATGGCAACAACCCACTTCTGTCAACGAAAAACTGTTTGGAGATGTTGGGAGCCTTGAGTTGACTACTGCCTTTATTAGAGTCATAAATGTGGAAGTCTGAAGGCGAACGAGGAAGAAGAAGAAGAAGAAGATTTGATACAAAATTGTTAGTATGCAAGCTGCGTTGAGAACAGCAGTGCTAAGAGTGAAAATAAAAATCCTTGGCAGTCTGGACGAGGGCAAAGCTGAACTTATAGATTAATGCTAATGCTAGTCAACGTATGTTTGTGATATTTTCATTGAATTGTGGTAAGAACGAATTTATTAACCTTGTTATTACAAAAATGTGGTGTATAAGATACTGCTTTATTGGGAATGTGTTACGACTAAGTACATAGGTCCCCTAGCAGACTTATGCAGGGCCTGTGGTGTTGCTCACACGCAGTAGAACTGACATGAGTTGTATAACTTAAAATGATTTCCACAGTTACCAGTGGGAAGGCTAACCCACATTATCCTATGGGAGAGGATCATTGTTGAAGTGTCAGAGGCGTTGTAGCCATTAGGGAGAAGAATAGGAGCACTGGTATGAGTTGTTATCTCAGATGAGAATGGTTGAAATGGGTTGGTCAGCGGGATCTGACCCTTTTCTTTTTATTGACATATACCATGTATTACTTGTGGAATGATATTGTAGATGTGTTATAAAGAATCATAACCTTGTTTCAGGTTTTTTGTTCTGGTACTAAGCTAGTGCCAGAACCCTGGTGTATTTATCTCCGTGAGAGAAGTATTGAAACTTTTTGCTGGTACACGCTCGCTACCACACTACACCAGGGACTTTGTCAGATTGGTCATTCGGTTGAAATCTTTGCTGGTACACGCTCTCTACCACGAATCAACCCATAAAATATAGGAGATTGTCAGCATCGTAACTCCTACCAACAGAAAGATAAGTGCCACTGAGTCGGCACTAAGACGTTCATCCACATATCTACAAAATTAATAAATAAATATTTAACTGTCAAATAAACATTCCACAAGAGATAAAGAAAAGAGAGGGGAGGATGAGAACACCCCAACCCACCATTAATTACCAGTGTGTAAAGTTTCTTTTCTTCTTCCCACTCTGTAAAGTGTCAGTCTGTATGCTCTGTAAGGAAGAGTGGTGTGTTGTTGAGATCAGGCATGCTCCAGTCTACCCAGCTGTAAATGGGTAACTCACCCTAGTCCTGAGTTAGGGAAGGCAAAGGCTCCAGGGGAAGCAGGCCCTAAACTTGGTCACTTCAACCGACGCAGGATGGTGTATGTATGAAGTAGAAGTGTAGAGTGTGATTACCGCGAATGGTGTACTGTTCGTGTGCTGACCAATATAACCACTCATACACTTGTGTCTACAAGGCACCAATGCAGACTGCTGGAATCTTTGTTTACTCAATTTATTCAGACGTACACACTGGGACATACGAGTACATCATGGTATGTTGACATATCAATTTGTAGGTATACATAGCAGATCTGAAGTCATGACACATGCAGAAATAATGGGCAGTACATCAAAAGTTCAATGTCATGATATATTATGGCCGCATCCCCCTATCTGACTAAACGCGTCAGTGAAGGCAGATCGATAAATAACTAAAGTTACTTGACGTCCATAGTTTGTAGTATATATTATGAAACCACGAAAGGGGGTTTCTAGCAAGATTGAGATCTCCCGGTCACTGTCCGATAATAGGATAAATAATCTGTTCTCTTGGCAGTGATCAAAACATATGATGACCGAAATCTAACATGGCTGCCTCCCTGAGTTGTCGTTCACTCATTCATAGGAAGGAGAATATAAGCCAGAGTTAATTTATAATGGGTATATAAATGATTTCATAAATGTTTCCATACAGCTCTACGGTGATCAGGTTAATTCACGTAGCCATAACCGCTGTAGGAAAGTCTGTCATCTTTGTCGATACAAAACACGACCCTAGCGATACGAAGCACAATGTTCCATCTAGGTCGAATCGACATGAGATCATCAAAATAGGGTCTGGCAATACATGGAGTCCGAATTATACATTGTACCGTACCTTAGGAGAGTCTCTAACATAAACTATAGTAGAGATACCATCTCCTTTAGAAGAAACCACTTCCTGAATTATATTTCCTTAAGAATCTACCAGCCCTTTGAAAAATGCGTACCCGCCATTATCACGGTACATCGGAACTCATCACGACTTGTCAAGACAACTCATACTTCCGCTAGACCGGAATAATAAGAATCTAGTCCCGCCTACCCATCCAAAATATACAATATAGGACTGATTCTACTTGTACTAATAATATGTAATACATATGAATTCAGGCCATAAACACAATAAGCAAATTAATATATTTTCTGGCCCTAAAAAATAAGTACAAACGTAAGAGCAATCCATGCGCCGGATCAATATCAAGAACGATTACTCCTATAATCAAAAGTGTGAATCAAACATGGATTCTCTCGCTTTTACCATAGACAGCATTTTCATACACAAATGAATGAATGTCTATATTTTTCCCATATTAAATAGCCATATCGATTTTTGTAATATGTGCGTCAAAATATGCACGCAACAGATTACCACACCCCTCGGGAAAAAAAAATGGTACATTTTTTTTTTTTTGGAAACACATCTAGGAGCAACATACAATAGGCTCACAACGCACCAATACAATGCGTAGATGATAAGCATAAGTTTTATGACCTTAGAGAAAGTACTTCTCTAAGTATAAATATTTCCAGAGAGGTGTCACCAACGCATACTACAATAATAGCAATGACACAATTTCCACCTTAGTTTATACATAAATTTCATCTAAGATATCTTAACATCATGATCATCAAAGACGAAAAACATTGAAAGATCAGCGGTGAATAAATATCAATGAACCGCTAAGTAGTGTTACAATCAATATATGATATATTACATATGTGTACACATTTCAACATAGAAACAACTGTATCAAAGTTGTATAACAGTTATGAATCATGTGGGCATCTAGACAAAATATCTGCCATCACATTTTCTGACCCACGGATAGCTCGCACCGAAAAATGAAATGGCTGTAGAGCAATCGCGTATAGCGTTGATCTCGCGCTCTTCAGATTTTTACTCTGAATAGCCGTAAGAGCTTTCTGGTCAGTTTCCACAATGAAATGCGCGCCCAGAAGAAATCTTTGCAGTTTAAGGATTGACCAAACCATAGCCAATAATTCACGGTCTAGGACCGAGTAATTCTTCTCCGCGGCATTTAATTTCCGAGAAATATACATCACAGGATGCAGAGTTCCAGAGTACTCTTGCATTAGTGCAGCTCCAATCCCGGTGGATGAAGCGTCACTACGAAGAATAAATGTCTTATCCTTAGAAGGCAATACTAGGATAGGTGAAGTAGAAAACATAGTTTTAACCTTATCCAAAGAGGATTGACATTCTTGAGTCCAATGGACTACATTAGGAGACCCTTTCTTTAGCAAGGAAGAAAGAGGTGACATAATGGAGGACAGATTCGGGATGAATCGTCCATAAAATTGTATTAGACCTAAGAGACTTCGTACTTGCTTTTTAGTCTTAGGAATAGAAATGTTAAGTATCTTACTTGTATTATGGTCTTCTGTTTTTAGGAACCCATGACCAACACGGTGTCCTAAGAAAGATATTTCGCTAAAACCAATACATGCTTTCGATGGTTTCGCTGTCAGGTTATGCTCGCGTAAGATAGACAATAGTTCATTTATACCATTATAGTGATCGTTCCAAGTATCACTGAAAAGACAGATGTCATCAAGATACGCAATGACATCTGAGCGATGAGATAGGATTCGACGCATCATGCGTACAAATGTTGCAGGGGCGTTCATAAGACCGAAAGGCATGAAATTCCATTGGAATAGACCCCTAGGCGTCGAAAAAGCAGTAAACGGTTTGGCGTGTTCGGATAGTGGAACTTGCCAATATCCCTTAGACAAATCGAGTTTAGTAAAGAAGTGAGAATTCGATAGTCTCGTAAGTAGCTCTTCTAGTAAAGGCATAGGTTCAGCATCGAATTTAGTCACTTGATTCAATTTGCGATAATCCACGCAAAGACGTATGTTATTGTCTTTTTTCGTACTATAACCATCGGCGAAGAATATGCTGATGTGGATGGTTCAATAATTTTTAACTCTATCATCTCATCTAACTCTTTCTCTACCTGTGCTTGAAAATGTATCGGGATAGGATACGGTCTGACTCTTATAGGACTATGGTCAGTAAGAATAATGTCATGTTGAATGACATCAGTTTGACCAGGAATGTCAGTAAGGACATCCTGAAATTGTTCTAACATAGTAGAAACTTGTTTCTGCTCTCCTGGAGATAATTCTGGAGAAATTGCAACATCTTTCCATGATTCATTAGAGTGAAGAGGAATCATTGGAAAAGGTAAATTTACATCCGAGAAACTCGTTTCCTCATCCTGTATTACTGACAGAGATGAGTACTGTCCATGTTGGACTGGAAAATCGTCCGTTTCCTGGAAAACAGGTTGTAAATAATCAGGACGTTCATGGAATTCCGTGAGCATGTTGATGTGGAAGGTTTTACGCTTCCCGTCAATATCGACGATATAGTCAACATCGGAAACTTTTGATATTATATCGTACGGACCTTTCCAAGAAATGAGAAGTCTATTTTCCCTACAAGGTAGCAAGACAAATGCTTTGTCACCTGGACAAAGTTGACGCAAACATCTCTTTTTATTGGCAAATTCCCTTGCCTTCTGTTTCGCAAATTCAGAAGAAGCAGTTGCCAATTTGCATGCTTCAATAATCTTGTGTCTAAGTGCGATGACATATTCATAAGAGGATTTTGTGTCATCGACAATATTATCAGCAGTTATAAGATCATGAAGTAAGGACATAGGACCTCGCGGTTTCGCGCCAAAGACAAGTTCAAAGGGAGAAAATCCTGTATGTTCGTTGGCGACCTCTCTATATGCAAAGAGAGCCGCGGGTAAAACCCTATCCCAATCCTGAGGATGATCTTCTGTTATCTTACCTAGTAGGTTTTTCAGAGTTCTATTCAAACGTTCCACCATCCCATTGGACATAGGATGATAAATACTACTCAGCGATCTCTCTATCTTCAGAGTCGACATTACTTGAGACATGGTATCCGATATGAGTTGGGTACCATGGTCGGATAATATTTCTGCTGGAAACCCCAGACGAGAAAATATTAACCAAAGAGCATCTGCGACATCAGCAGTAGTTATGCTCTTTAGAGGAACAGCCTCCGGCCAACGTGTGCACATATCAACACACGTCAAAATAAATTGGTGTCCTCTCGCAGACTTTATCTTAAATGGACCAATGATGTCTATCGCCATTTTTTGAAATGGCCGAATGGGAATGTCTGCAGCCTGAATAGGTGCATCATGGCGTGGACCTCTGGATTTAATCTCTTGACATACTTTACAAGATCGACAATAGATTCGTATGTCCTTATTCACAGCAGGCCAAAAGAAAGATTGAAGAACTCTAGCTTTAGTACGGGAAAAACCCATATGTCCAGCACACTGCGAATCATGAGCGTGCTGTAAGATTTTAACTCTCATATTTTTAGGCACAAGGATTTGAGAATGAATGGACTTAGCGGAGTCTTGTACCATACGTACAAGTACGCCATTCTTCATCGTAATCCAAGATTTACGATTAGTATCCTTATTCGGATCACCTTTTGTTGCCAGAGTAAAGAATTTCTTTAGAGTAGGATCATCTTCCTGCTGTTTGATAAAGGAATCGTGGGAAATCTCCAAGGGATCATCTTGGATCTGCGCATCATTATCTTCAGAATGTGAAGATTGTGGCATATTAAGAGCTTGAGCCCTAGTGATTACTGCATTAGCCGATTGCATATTAACATTTTCCCAATTAGAAATTTGCTGTGGAGTGCATTCTTTCACCCCGTGAATGCGACCGATGATAAGATCAGCGATCGGATTCGGCAAGAGACATGCTTGCACCTCTCCTGTAAAGAAAGGCGTAGCAATATTGATAATGGCAGTGGAGTACTTCTCCAATGTGCCACCAAATGTTACACATTTGACTATATTGCCTGTAGCTCGAGAAGGATTTACGAGTGATTGCCTCACTCCAATGGTAGTGCACCCCGAATCGAAAAGAATTGATACCGGAGTACCATCTATTAGGCCCCTATTAAAGACAAGAGCACCCCTTCCATTATGCGCAATTGACGCATGGAGAGCGGGAAGCGGGTGACCGCAGCTTAAAGTAGAAACTGTGGTTGGATCGAATAATGTTTTGCATTGCGAACACTCAGATGCTCTAGCAAAATCGAAAGCGGAATTTGCTACACTGTTGGAGTCTTTTTTATCATTATTCTGATTATCGGTGTCGTGGAACTCCTGTTGTGCAGAGTTAGCCTGGTAATACGATTTACCATGTCTTTTTTGTGTTGTGATCTACCTCGGTTATAATTGTCTCTATAATTATTATTGCCTCTGTTATAACCCCTATTTGGGTTTGAATCATAATATTCATGATCATAATCATCATGCTCGTTATATTGAGTATCCCTGTAATATTGTTTCTTTTGTCTCCATGAAGCACTTGGGTAGTTCCTATAGCTACTCCCTTTCCGAGAATTTCTAACATTATGGGTACCCCTCGCGTGTCGAGGACTATCAGCCCGATTCCAGTTCTTCGAAGAAGAACCCTGATTTGAGTGGTTATCTTGGTTTTGATACTTATTCCAATTAACCTTTTTATCAAATTTATTTTTAGCTCCTTGGAATTTATGTGAGTAATTCTGATTATACTCTGTTGCCGAAGCAACTGGCATACTCTCTTTAATGTTAGAGTTACTAAGAATCATGTCAGGGTGTGCCGTGGCATACTGGTCACAATATTCTTCCATTTGCTTTATTGTACCAGGTTTACGCTCATGTAAGAACTCTAGGAATGATTTATTTACAGAAGACATGACCTTGTCTCTTAGCAATAAATCCGTAAGACCATCAAATGTTTTCTCTGTTTTGGATAATTCAATCCATCGTGAAAGTGTAATTCGTGCTTTTGAGATGAAATCTGAGAATTCTACACCTACCTCAGGTCTCATTGTTTTAAACAAAAGACGGTAACCTTCCTCAGACAGCTGATATCTCTTTATCAAAGCTGCCCTAACAGCATCATAATTATCTTTGTCGGCCTCTTCAACAAAATATAACTTACTTAGGGACTCCCCTTTTTAGATTTTCAGACAACTGATTCACATACTGTGATTTGTCAACATTATGAGATCGACAAGCCCGTTCAAATCTAGAAAGCCAAAATGTTATGTCATCACTGGTAGGGTTAAACGCTGGTACTTTGACCTTGTACACAAAGGGTTTACCATTACCACCAGATGCCTGATTAACATTACTCATACATGTCAATTTTAATTTCTCTAATTCAAACTCATGTTCTCTTATTGCTTTTCTCTCTTCAGCTTCTCTATCTAATCTTCTCTGTTCTGCAGCAGCTTCTAATTTTTTCTGTTCTGCAGCAGCAGCAACTTCTAATTTTTTCTGTTCTGCAGCAGCAGCAACTTCTAATTTTTTTCTGTTCTGCAGCAGCAGCAACTTCTAATTTTTTCTGTTCTGCATCAGCTTCTAATTTCTTCTGTTCTGCCTCAAATCTCCTTTCCTCCATTTGCATCTGCAATTTCTTTAGTTCAGCAGCAGTATCAGCTTCTTTTTCTAATCTTTTTTCTTCAGCCAGAGCTTTTTTTTTCTTCAGCAGCAGCTTCTCTTTCTAATCTTTTTTCTTCAGCCAGAGCTTTTTTTTCTTCTATTTGAAGTTTTCTCTCCTCAGCCGCAGCTTTTTTTTCCTCAGCAGCAGCTTTTCTTTCTTCAACAGCAGCAGCAGTTTTTTTTTTCTTCTGCAGCTAATGCTTTGTCATATTGAGCAACAGCCCATTGTTCTAAGTCTTTTCCAGTCTTATCAAGAGATTTTCCTTGTGCAATGAAATAATCTAATGTAGACATATTGTCTTCTTAAATCAGAAACCTGAAAAAGTAAATAAATTACCCTATTTCGTTTTAATGGGAGACAAGTCTATACCATAGACTTAGTCTTAGTCCAAACTTGTATGGTTTATAATAACCAATGATAACTTGAGTACCTGTGGACAACAATAACTGTATCTCAAATACTGTGGGGACAAGCCTTACAAAGGTCTTGTATACCTCAATGTAATCAAAGATCACTTGAGTACCTGTGGAAAAAATATTTCCCTTTACCAATCACTTTGGGAGACAAGCCTTACAAAGGTCTTGTACATTTTGTTTTATAACAATAACAATCATAAAGTACTGATCTGTACTATACTATCAGTGTATACCACTATACGTCATATGTCAACTAAAGACATTACAAAGGACAAACAAGAAAAGACAATATGAACACATTTGCAGAGATCAAATTAAATTAAATAGGAGAAATGAAAAAAAATGATCACAGAAACCGTGATGATAACTGCCATAATATAACAAGACAAATAACGCCACAGTGTATAAACATAAGGGTGTAAAGAAATCAAAAATAGAAAAGATGAGACCTACAATTATACAAACAAATCAAACAAAACTAAGGAACACAAAATTATTACCAAAAACAACGAAGAAAAGAACACCTCATCACAACTAACAGAAATAGCAGCAAATTGTTGCTAACAAATTTCCAATTAAGAAAATGTGTACCTATAGAATACTAGTCCAGACCAATGTCACTCGGCATACCTTGTACTAGTCACACAGAACATAAACTAATTTAATACATAACAAATAACATGTAAGCATAAATAGCATATAGCATACAATATAATTTATGTCATGAATGGAATGTGTTGCAGGTATAGTGTTGTAAAGCAGGCACAGTTTATTTTAATACTAATAACTTGCCACTTTATTCAGTAATAGTTTTAATTTTAAACTATTACACTGTCAATTTTTCTCTGCTGAGCATATGAAGATCCAACGATGAACTATGCACTTTATGTTCAACAACACTGTGATTCTTCTGTACGTTGAGAAATGTCAACAATACTGCTCCAGATATTTTCTACACTTGATACCACTGTCCTGTGTAATACTGTCTGTACAGCGAAAAACTGTCAACAAGCGCTGACCTAGATACAGCATCCTATCGGTAATACAGGTCAAGCTGACATCGACTGTATAGCTGTCCTACTGGTGTTGATGTGTTCAAACAAATGTTCTTTCAGCTGTAAACTGTGATTCTCAACACAAAACTGCGTAAGCTGGACCCAGGAATCTGGCTCGCCACTGTAAAGTTTCTTTTCTTCTTCCCACTCTGTAAAGTGTCAGTCTGTATGCTCTGTAAGGAAGAGTGGTGTGTTGTTGAGATCAGGCATGCTCCAGTCTACCCAGCTGTAAATGGGTAACTCACCCTAGTCCTGAGTTAGGGAAGGCAAAGGCTCCAGGGGAAGCAGGCCCTAAACTTGGTCACTTCAACCGACGCAGGATGGTGTATGTATGAAGTAGAAGTGTAGAGTGTGATTACCGCGAATGGTGTACTGTTCGTGTGCTGACCAATATAACCACTCATACACTTGTGTCTACAAGGCACCAATGCAGACTGCTGGAATCTTTGTTTACTCAATTTATTCAGACGTACACACTGGGACATACGAGTACATCATGGTATGTTGACATATCAATTTGTAGGTATACATAGCAGATCTGAAGTCATGACACATGCAGAAATAATGGGCAGTACATCAAAAGTTCAATGTCATGATATATTATGGCCGCATCCCCCTATCTGACTAAACGCGTCAGTGAAGGCAGATCGATAAATAACTAAAGTTACTTGACGTCCATAGTTTGTAGTATATATTATGAAACCACGAAAGGGGGTTTCTAGCAAGATTGAGATCTCCCGGTCACTGTCCGATAATAGGATAAATAATCTGTTCTCTTGGCAGTGATCAAAACATATGATGACCGAAATCTAACATGGCTGCCTCCCTGAGTTGTCGTTCACTCATTCATAGGAAGGAGAATATAAGCCAGAGTTAATTTATAATGGGTATATAAATGATTTCATAAATGTTTCCATACAGCTCTACGGTGATCAGGTTAATTCACGTAGCCATAACCGCTGTAGGAAAGTCTGTCATCTTTGTCGATACAAAACACGACCCTAGCGATACGAAGCACAATGTTCCATCTAGGTCGAATCGACATGAGATCATCAAAATAGGGTCTGGCAATACATGGAGTCCGAATTATACATTGTACCGTACCTTAGGAGAGTCTCTAACATAAACTATAGTAGAGATACCATCTCCTTTAGAAGAAAACCACTTCCTGAATTATATTTCCTTAAGAATCTACCAGCCCTTTGAAAAATGCGTACCCGCCATTATCACGGTACATCGGAACTCATCACGACTTGTCAAGACAACTCATACTTCCGCTAGACCGGAATAATAAGAATCTAGTCCCGCCTACCCATCCAAAATATACAATATAGGACTGATTCTACTTGTACTAATAATATGTAATACATATGAATTCAGGCCATGAACACAATAAGCAAATTAATATATTTTCTGGCCCTAAAAAATAAGTACAAACGTAAGAGCAATCCATGCGCCGGATCAATATCAAGAACGATTACTCCTATAATCAAAAGTGTGAATCAAACATGGATTCTCTCGCTTTTACCATAGACAGCATTTTCATACACAAATGAATGAATGTCTATATTTTTCCCATATTAAATAGCCATATCGATTTTTGTAATATGTGCGTCAAAATATGCACGCAACACAGTGTTAACTTAGTCTATTGTAATACCTAAATATAATTAGATTGTAATATTTCTTGATATGGACAGAAGATTCATTGTGTTATTTAATTTTATGTAAATAAAACCATAATTTCATTTTGTTGTTGGTCCTGACTCAGAAAATTCTGAATCAGGGCAAATAAAATTGTAATATAGCCTATTACATAATACTCAGCCACAGACTTCTATAAGATATATCCTAGAGTGTTAGTCTGTTTGTGGTTGTTATATTGACCCAGTCCTATTTATGTGTTAGAATTAAAGTGTAATTGTATTGTTTTGACTTACACTGCATTATACCTTCATTACCCTAGACACTTAGAGGTAGTCACAGAACTAATAAGTAAAAATATAGCGCCAAGTGAGATCATAGGGTGTGTAACTGTCTTTTTCTCTTGTTGAGGTGATCACTGGCCCAAGACAGTATACATGTTGTTAGGTGTGTAGTGCGAGCGTATGATGAACTGAGTGTGGGTGCGAATGAAGGCGCGAATGTGTTTAGGCTCGTATATATGTAGACCCTGCAACCCATACACTCACATGCAGTAGTCAAGGATGCTTGGACACTGCAGGCACGTTTCAAAACATTTATTGACGAGAACACACATGGTATCAACAGGAACAGTCAGTGTAACAAGGTCATACTGACCGGAAATCGATAGGTATACATTAGGCATTCAACAAGCTGGTAAACATTTGAATATTCGTGCATGGTCAATACAATGTTCTTCAATAATGACAGTTCGTGGCGTCGCCCTGGTATCACTGACTAAACGCGTCAGATACCTTAATCACTTTGACACATAGGTGCAACTTGGCATTCCCCGCCAATTGCACTGTATTAGGCTGTAGTACATTAGCCGAAAACACAGTCCTCGTTCTGACGTCAGCTGTGTACTTCTGATAAGCAGGTTACCATCAACCCTGCAGTAATGCTTATTGTAGACATAAATACCGCCAATCTGCGGTTCCCACAATATATCTTCGTCACTGGATTTCTGGACAATATAAAGACTAATAGTCTTGGATGGCTACCTCGAGCACAAAATATAAGTTCTGAAATGGAGGATCGGTGAGCTGCAGTTCACAGACTAGGCAATCTTCTAACATGTTCTGCCACCGAAAGCATAGTAATGGAAAAAGTCGGTATTACCTGTAACCGAATCCACAGAATATAACAAGGAACTCTGCTGTCATTCCAACGCACAGAGATTTACTGGGGAAAACTGCCATCGCAGTCACTTCGAAGATTCTCCCCGAAAAACACAATGGACTCTCGTCCCTTCAGAAACCAGGACACTTCACGTCTTGCCGGAAGTCTAACTCAACTCCCGCTTAAAAAACCCTGCCTATGGGCATACGCCAGAACTGTCTACCTTTGACCCTAAAGGTCAAACACAATGAATGAATAAACAAGGGAAGACAACCCCTAATCAACCTGACATCGCAGGTAAAGACACAATTATTCTTATGATAAAACATAAGCAAATAACTTGACAGATGACTCCGTCAAAAATGACAGCAACATATTACTACAACCCCCCTGTAAAAAAAAATGAAATTTTTTTTTTATGTCCATGAGCAAGATTGCACAAGTATCACTTATGTGCTCATGAAAAAAATGAACCTAATATCAGGTACAATAGACGCATAAACAAAGCGTCTGAAGAGGATACAAATCATCTCCCAACATAGGAGAAATTATTTCCTTTAAGCCAAACAAACTAAGGGGGTACCATTAAAGAAAACTAAGTTGATGGCAATACCAATCATATATCAAACATTACTAAATACTATAATTATAGCAATATACAAATGTCATGAATTACAATGCTATATTAGCAACATATCACTGATGGATGGACAAAATAAAATTTGTTAAATTATCTAAACATCATCCAAATACATTTGTATTACAACATATTAGGATATTAAGGACAGACCTAAGTCCGAAAGTGTATCAGGAAAAACTAGGACACAAGATTTAACTGGAATCATGTGGGCATCTGGACAATATGTCCGCCATCACATTATCCGAACCACGGATAGCTCGCACCGTGAAATGGAAAGGCTGAAGAGCAATAGCATAACGAGTAGATCTCGAGCTCTTCAAATCCTTACTTTGCATAGCCGTAAGAGCTTTTTGGTCGGTTTCCATAAAGAAATGCGCGCCCAGAAGGAACCTTTGTAGCTTAAGAATGGACCAAACCATAGCCAACAATTCACGATCTAAAACCGAGTAATTCCTTTCTGCCGCATTTAGCTTCCTAGAAATATACATTACAGGATGCAGAGTTCCTGAATATTCCTGCATTAGTGCCGCTCCAATCCCAGTGGAAGAGGCATCACTACGAAGAACAAAAGTCTTATCAATCGTTGGTAGTCTTAAGATAGGATAAGATGAGAACAAATTCTTAACCTGATCCAATGAAGATTGGCATTCCTGGGACCAACGCACCATATTAGGAGAACCTTTTTTCAATAACGATGAAAGTGGTGCCATAATGGAGGACAGATTCTCAATGAATCTTCCATAGAATTGTATCAATCCCAAGAGACTACGCACTTGCTTTTTTGTCTTCAGAACCGAGATATTTAATATCTTCGAAATGTTTTGGTCCTCTGTCTTCAACAGACTATGACCAACTCGATGACCTAGGAAGGAAATTTCACTAAACCCAACAAAAGCTTTAGAGGGTTTTGCAGTCAAACTATGCTCACGTAGAGTAGATAGCAATTCCTTTAGACCCAAATAGTGTTCTTCCCAAGTATCGCTGAAAAGACAGATGTCGTCTAAATATGCGATGACATCTGCACGATCTGATAGAATTCGTCGCATCATGCGCACGAAAGTCGCTGGGGCGTTCATAAGCCCGAAAGGCATAAAATTCCATTGAAACAGACCCCTAGGTGTCGAGAAAGCAGTGAGAGGTTTGGCGTGTTCCGTCAGTGGGACTTGCCAATAACCTTTCGACAAGTCTAGTTTAGTAAAGAATTTAGCTTTAGAAAGTCTAATAAGTAGATCATCTAATAACGGCATAGGTTCCGCATCGAACTTCGTAACTTGATTTAATTTGCGATAGTCAACGCAAAGACGTATGTTATTGTCTTTCTTTCGAACAATAACTATCGACGAAGAATAAGCTGAAGTGGATGGTTCAATTATTTGCAGTTGAATCATTTCATCCAATTCTTTCTCGACTTGTGCTTGAAAATGAATAGGTATTGGGTATGGTCTTACTCTGATCGGATTACGATCAGTAAGTATGATGTCATGTTCTATGACATCTGTGTGTCCAGGAATGTCGGTAAAGACATCCTGATATGATTGTAGCGTAGAGGATACTTGACGTTGCTCCTCAAAAGACAAGTTCGAAGAGACGGTAACGTTTTTCCGTGATTCCGTAGAAGTAAGTGGAATCGCAGGAAGAGGTAAGTTAACGTCAGAAAAAATAGTTTCCTCATCCTGTATAACGGACAGGGATGAGATGTGACCATGTTGGACTGGAGAGTCGTCCATCGCCTGGAAAATAGGCTGCAAATAGTCTGGACGTTCAATAAACTCTGTTAGCATATTTATATGGAAGGTTTTATGCCTTCCATCCACATCGACAATATAGTCGACATCGGAAATTTTGGAGACTATAGTGTATGGACCTTTCCATGAAATGAGAAGTCTATTCTCTCTTGAGGGAAGTAAGACATATGCTTTGTCTCCAGGACAAAGTTGACGTAGGCGTCTTTTCTTGTTAGCAAATCGCCTAGCTTTTTCTTTCGCAAATTCGGAAGATGAAGTTGCTAACCTGAAAAGAGCACCTAGGCCACAAACAAAGAAAGATGTGCGATCTTTCGTGTCGTTGTGTGGTTTCTACCAAAAGTACATTAAACATTTTAACTCTATATGTGCTCCTCTGACGGATTTAACTCGCAAGGGTCAACCTGATACAATAATTTGGTCCGCACAGTGTGAATTGGCTTACCAGGAGTTACAAGAAAAACTCACAAGCAGGCCAGTATTGCAATTGCCTGACTTGAATCAAGAATTTATCGTGAGAAGTGACGCAAGCAATGTGGGCCTAGGCGCTACATTGTTGCAAAGGTCCTCCTCACAAGACGGAGAATTGAACCCAGTCGCTTATGCAAGCCGAAAGTTGAACAAGGCGGAAAAAAATTATTCAACAAGTGAAAAGGAGTGTCTCGCTTTGATATGGGCTATAAAAAAATTCCAGATTTATTTATATGGCAGGACATTTGTGGTCCAAACGGATCATTCACCTCTCGTATTCCTGTCACAGGCCAAGCATGAAAATTCCAGATTATTGAGATGATCATTATTATTGCAGCCATTTCTGATTGAATATATTCCCGGCCCTCAGAACGTGGGTGCAGACTTTTTGAGTAGACATCCTTATGATGAAGATCAGAAAAACGCGTAAGACTTCATTGAGCTAAGTTATCTCGCAGATTATAACCTGCAAATGAATGCATGTTTTAGGATGGGAGGTGTGTAGTAAAATCTGCGAGAATAATCGCTCATTTCGGTAAGATTTTAGTCATATAATGCTAATAAATAAACCCGCCCGATTGTGTCTGACGGTGATACTCTCACACGCCAGCATAGCGCTGAATTTTGTGCCGTTGACAAGCTTAGAACCTACCCCGCCGATTAAACCTCCTCGCTTTCCTTATGACGTACAATTTTAACATTTTGCCCGATCTGATAGAGACTGTGGCAAGATTTATAATTAACGATTTTGCGGAAGTGTGCCGCCAAACTACTGTCTGAATTAACGTAATATTTTGACTTTAACGCTGGTAATAAGTAGTAATCCTTACATTTTTTGGTAGTGTATCACGAGACAATCCCAATAATTAACGCAAATTCTTACCCCGCCGCGCAACACCCTGCTTCGCTTGACGCATTGTGCCTTGCATATATACACGCGGTGGCAAAGCCAAGAGAGGCAAACACGCAGACAGTTTTATTTCCTCCTCGCGGTAGTATTACTGACGTCACTAAAACAAGTAGTTATTTGAAAATACATGCTAGCGAGAGATGAGAAAGGGGAGGGGGGGGGGGGAAGATGGCCGTCTTGTGTAAAATTTTTATTTGACGATTGCCGGTGACAAATTTGAAAATCTAAACCATAATGAAACTGACCATAAAAATTATATGGTAGTATAGCTTAGAATCCCCTGAGCAAGAATGTGTTTTAAATAATATGGTAGTCCACGTATTAGCTAAATTATTGAGAAAATACTAAATGTCTAAGGACGCGCGACCAGACAGACTGTTGTTCCTGCTTGTTTTTTTCATAACGTTAGTGGGGACGGCAGCTTAGAAAAGAGGCATTGAGGTAATTCAAATTCGCTTGGGTAACAAGAGTATAGGAGGGAGAGGGGAGCGGTAGGAAAATGTAATCCAAAACGAAACATCTTTTTGTATTGGCATAACTAAAGCAGGCTGGCCAATCGACTACCAGACGCAGAGTTTGTTTGGAATTATTTTTGTTTTTCAAAAACTACATTTGAATTCTTGTAGTCGCAAGCTTTCGATTGGCCAGTGCTAATAAATATTAGCAAAAAGCTTTCACTATTCATTGCCAGTTGAACAAAACTTTTCATTCAAATACGCTGAGATCAGCTGTGTTAATTTTAAAATTAAATAAAGAAGTATTCACAGTCTGGACAGTGCAGAAGAAACTGAGGCCACTTCTTTGCAAGTCAGCGTCATTTGTTTATATTTCTTGAACTTTGTGAGGTTTTATTTCCTGTTGCCAGCCGGTAACAGGAAACCTGCTGAGTGAAAAATAAAGCCATCAAGTCTCCGACCATTCGTTTATGCTGTCAAAAGATAACGGGAGGAGCTTGGGCATTTTGCGAGATTGAGATTTTCTGCAACTTCATACTGTATTATCATTCTTCAAGGAATCCCAGGTGATGTGTTAAGCATCTGGGTATATCTGACACTTTCGTTTAATAAACACTGGTATTTCAAATCATACTCAGGAAGTTTATGGGGTATGATGAAACTACAGCCCCTCATACACAGTGACTCTCCCTCTTAGATGAATAAAGTGTAAGCTGTGAACATTCCAACAGGAAAGAAATATATTGACTTTATAGTTAGTGGACAAAGAGTCCAGATATTTTAGTTGATCATTTCTGTAAACTATCTTGTCCTCATTTTCAAAGAAATGTCCAAAAGATATGGCTGGACAGGCAGATTAAATTGTACAGAAAAAAATATTCATTTTAAAGAAAAACTTAACCACTGGTTTTATTCACTTCCTCATAGAAAATTAAAGTGTTTTTATGTTGTGTACCATCATTTCATTTCTCCCCTAGACACTAGGTACATCATACACCAGACACTAGAGCCAAAATAGTGACCGTGTGAGATCTAGGGAGGTAGCGTTAGGTTCCCTGCACATAATTCATCATCATCATTTATAGAGTCAGGGGCCTACATGTGCTTGACCTCACACAGTTAATACAGACACGGATTTCATTCTTTTAGGATACCATCTTAACCTCCCCAGCAAATCGAACTTTGCTACAAACCGATGAGAAGGCAGAAGAGACTGTTACCTCATCCTATCAATATGTGAACGAACTGACCACTCCTTTAAAAACTAGCTGGAAACTGGCAAATGATAATTTGAGACAAGCCAGGAAGAAGCATGCTGCTTATTATAATAAGAAAGCGAAGGATAGGGAGCTTGCTGTAGGGGAGAATGTGCTTCTTCTACTACCCGGCAGCAGCAATAAACTTTAAATCGGATGGCAAGGTCCATATACAGTTTTTAAAAAGGTATCCAGAACAAACTATAAGATAGACAAGAAGGGAAAGGAAAAAGTCTATCATGTGAACCTTCTAAAGAAATATCTGGACAGGCAAATCCAGGAAGAAACACATTTAATGGCCTTGTCTATCGCAACCGAAATGAAAAATGACCCTCTCACCTCATTTGAATATCCCTGAAACCCGGTGAAACGTTTGCACAGGTGAAGATCAGTAATCACCTGACAAAACGACAGAGGGAGACGATTCAAAAGGTCCTGGAGAAACATACAGACGTGTTAACGGATAAACCGGGGCACACAAATTTGTTGGAATATGATATGAAACTACTAGACCCAACACCCATCTGTATGAGGCCCTATTCTATTCCTTTTGCTAAGGAAAAAGCTTTGAAAGAGGAGATAGATTATTTGTTACAAGAAGGGATTATTTCTCACAGTGAATCTCCTTATAGCTCTAGTGTGGTTTTGTTGCAGAAACCATCTGGGGAACATAGACTGTGCATAGATTACAGGAAACGGAATGCTGTCACAGAAGGTCAGGTGGATCCATTACCTGATACAAATCAACTATTTGCCAGGCTGAACAGGGCAAAATATTTTTCTAAGGTGGATCTTAGCAAAGGCTATTATAAAATTCCAGTAAAGCCTGAGGTTCGACCTTATTTAGCCTTTAGCACCTCGGAAGGCCATTATGAGTTCAACATGTTGCCGTTTGGGTTGAAAAATGCCCCGAGTCTGTTTTCTAGGATGATGCGAAAATTGTTCGATCCCCTGAAAAATCCATGCATCTCGAATTTCATGGATGATATCCTCATCGCTACTGAAACATTTGAGGAACACGTTAACTCTTTGAATATGCTGTTTGATAGACTCAGAGAGGCTAACTTGACTACTAGACCAACCAAATGTTGTATTGGATGTAAACAGTTGGAATTCTTGGGACATACGGTACATCTGGGTAGCATGACCCCTGACCCCAAGAACCTGGAGAAATTGCAGAGAGCACCGAGGCCAGAGACAAAGAAAGATGTGCGATCTTTTGTGTCGTTGTGTAGTTTTTACCAAAAGTACATTAAACATTTTAACTCTATATGTGCTCCTCTGACGGATTTAACTCGTAAAGGACAACCTGATACAATCAATTGGTCAGCACAGTGTGAATTGACATACCAGGAGTTAAAGGAAAAACTCACAAGCAGGCCGGTATTGAAATTGCCTGACTTGAATCAAGAATTTGTCGTGAGAAGTGACGCAAGCAATGTGGGCCTAGGGGCTACATTGTTGCAAAGGTCCTCTTCCCAAGATGGGGAATTGAACCCAGTCGCTTATGCAAGCCGCAAGTTGAACAAAGCAGAAAAAAACTATTCAACAAGTGAAAAGGAATGTTTCGCGTTAATCTGGGCTATAAAAAAATTCCAGATCTATCTGTATGGTAGAACCGTCGTGGTCCAAACAGATCATCAGCCGCTCGTATTTTTGTCACAGGCAAAGCATGAAAATGCTAGGTTATTAAGATGGTCGTTGCTCTTACAGCCTTATTCATTTACGATTGAATATATTCCCGGTTCTCAGAATGTGGGTGCCGACTTTTTGAGTAGACATCCTTATGATGAAAATCAGAAAAACGCGTAGGACTTCATTTACGCTAAGTTATCTCACAGATTATAACCTGCAATGAATGCATGTTTTAGGATGGGAGGTGTGTAGCGAAATCTGTGAAATAATCGCTAAATTCAGTAAGATTTTACTCCTATGATAATAAATAAACCCGCCCGTGTGTGGTTGCCTATCGTCGTCTTCTACGCCAGTAGAGCCCTGAATTTTGTACAGTGGTAATGCTTAGAAAATGATCTCGCCGTCAAATCTTACACGCTTTCCTAGTTCGTCCTTGAGAATTAAATATAACATTTTGCAGGGTCAAGGAGTATTTGTTCCAAGACCGAGAGAGAGAAGAAGGGAGGTGGATGAAGGAGAGACAGAAAAAATGCTACCATTGTCACGCGTTTGGGTTTTGAAACGCCAAATTGTAATGAGCGCGCGACAATATTGCCTTTAGCAGATTTGAAAAACAAGACGCAAAGCCACATGCATGCCTCGTACTATATTCTCGCAGTTAAAATGTATAAACACGCAGACAGCTCTCAATTCCTGCCTAGTAGAGTATTTCTGACGTAACCCAAACAAGTTGTTTTATTTTAATAAAAATGATAGAGAAGGGGGGAAAGATGGCCGACTTATGGAAAAGTATATAATTGACGACTAACAGTGACAAATTTGAAAATCCAAACGACAATGAATATGGCCATAAAAATCATATATATGGATAGCTTAGAGTTTCCTGAGCAATAATATGTTTTAATATACATAGTAGCCCAATTATTAACCAAGATATTGAAATAATACTATATATCTACGAACGGTAAGACTGTTGTTTTTGCTCATTCTATTTATAACATTATTTGGGGACGCAAGTTTAAAAAGAGGAATTAGAGGGATTCAAATCCGATTGGTTAGTATAGGAGTATAGGAAGGAGGGTATTGGTTGGCCCAAAAGCTAAATATATTTTGCAGACTCACTCCTAGTATGTTCGGAGTTTTGTTTTTTTCATATTTGAATTGAATAGCTAGACCCTCGCTGTGATTGTGCCAGTCTAGTGATATTGGCAAAAAGCTTCCAAGGCTTGTTGCCATTTCATACAAAATTGTTAGTATGCAAGCTGCGTTGAGAACAGCAGTGCTAAGAGTGAAAATAAATAACCTTGGCAGTCTGGACGAGGGCAAAGCTGAACTTATAGATTAATGCTAATGCCAGTCAACGTATGTTTGTGATATTTTCATTGAATTGTGGTAAGAACGAATTTATTAACCTTGTTATTACAAAAATGTGGTGTATAAGATACTGCTTTATTGGGAATGTGTTACGACTAAGTACATAGGTCCCCTAGCAGACTTATGCAGGGCCTGTGGTGTTGCTCACACGCAGTAGAACTGACATGAGTTGTATAACTTAAAATGATTTCCACAGTTACCAGTGGGAAGGCTAACCCACATTATCCTATGGGAGAGGATCATTGTTGAAGTGTCAGAGGCGTTGTAGCCATTAGGGAGAAGAATAGGAGCACTGGTATGAGTTGTTATCTCAGATGAGAATGGTTGAAATGGGTTGGTCAGCGGGATCTGACCCTTTTCTTTTTATTGAAATATACCATGTATTACTTGTGGAATGATATTGCAGATGTGTTATAAAAAATCATAACCTTGTTTCAGGTTTTTTGTTCTGGTACTAAGCAAGTGCCAGAACCCTGGTGTATTTATCTCCGTGAGAGAAGTATTGAAATTTTTTGCTGGTACACGCTCGCTACCACACTACACCAGGGACTTTGTCAGATTGGTCATTCGATTGAAATCTGTGCTGGTACACGCTCTCTACCACGAATCAACCCATAAAATATAGGAGATTGTCAGCATCGTAACTCCTACCAACAGAAAGATAAGTGCCACTGTGTCGGCACTAAGACGTTCATCCACATATCTACAAAATTAATAAATAAATATTTAACTGTCAAATAAACATTCCACAAGAGATAAAGAAAAGAGAGGGGAGGATGAGAACACCCCAACCCACCATTAATTACCAGTGTTAACTTAGTCTATTGTAATACCTAAATATAATTAGATTGTAATATTTCTTGATATGGACAGGAGATTCATTGTGTTATTTAATTTTATGTAAATAAAACCATAATTAAATTTTGTTGTTGGTCCTGACTCAGACAATTCTGAATCAGGGCAAATAAAATTGTAATATAGCCTATTACATAATACTCAGCCACAGACTTCTATAAGATATATCCTAGAGTGTTAGTCTGTTTGTGGTTGTTATATTGACCCAGTCCTATTTATGTGTTAGAATTAAAGTGTAATTGAATTGTTTTGACTTACACTGCATTATACCTTCATTACCCTAGACACTTAGAGGTAGTCACAGAACTAATAAGTAAAAATATAGCGCCAAGTGAGATCATAGGGTGGTAGCAGATAGGTTCCCTGAAAATACTTAACCATCAACTACTAAACTCAGGGGCCTACACAGCTGACCTCACTTGGTAGACAAATAATATTAAATAATAACACCTATAACACCAAATCCACAACACAGTCAGAATCCCTCTTACTCCTGCTCATCGCAGAGCCCGTGTTGCTTGGTATCGCGAGCCCATCCGATGGACAAGGCAACAATGGAGTCAAGTTCTCTTCACTGATGAATCTCGCTTCACTGTGTCATTCAATGATGGCAGGATTCGAGTTTGGAGACGACCAGGAGAGCGATTTACTGATGACACAATTCGAGAGGTGGATCGTTATGGTAGGGGTTCTGCCATGGCTGGGGAGGCTTCTACAGACACGGCAGGACCCCACTCTACATCATCCAAGGCAACTTGACCGGCCCAAGATACCAGAACGAAATCTTGAGACCAATTGTTCAGCCTGCTCTGGAGGCCATAGGTGGTAATGCCATCCTCCAAGATGATAACGCTCGACCCCATCGAGCTCGTGTGGTGAGTGAGTTTATTCAGCAACATGGGATCATCAGGAAGGCGTGGCCAGCTCATTCACCTGACCTTTCTCCGATTGAGCACCTCTGGGTTGTCCTTGGTCGAAGATTGTCAACAAATCACCCCCTGCCAACGGATGTTGCACAGCTGACTGAATTTCTGCTTCAGGAATGGCAAGCTGTTCCTCAGGATACTCTTCGGACCCTTGTGGACTCGATGCGTCTACGCTATCTTGAATGCCTTGCTGCAAACGGTGGTCATTCCCGATTTTGAAATGTCTATTGTGTGACTTTTGAAAAGGTGGGTAACACACTTCACAGCTTCACTGCGTTTGAATTTGTGTTTCCATTTCTTTACGTGACATGTCAATTTGGTATTCAATAAACGCCGTTTTGACTGATACCAATTACGTTTATATCAGATTTGTTTTATGGTTTCAACCAAGGTTTTTCTAAGTTGCCCTTGACTTTTGACGAGTAGTGTGTATATATATATATATATATATATATATATATATATATATATATATATATATATATAGATATATATTTTTATATATATATATATATATATATATATGGCCCGTTTCTTAAAGGGGGGGGGGGGGGGAAAGAATAGGACTACTGACTCATGCATGTCGTAAGAAGCAGCTAAAGCGAAGTTGGGCATAGAGGTGCAAATCTGATTATGTAAAACCAGTGCCGGATTAATGTCTTCCAAGGTCACGTACTGAAAATATTACGGCACCCACTTCTCGCCCTTTTTGTAAAAAAACAGAATGTGAAATTTTTAAAAAGCACACTCAGTATTAAGACCGGTACGCTTTTATTAAATTAATTTAAACTATCACATTAAACGTTTGCTTTAAAGTAGCCTCTTTTTTCAATTTTCTGATTGCGAAATCCACGATGAGGCTCAAGAATTTAACAAACAGTAATACATTTTTTAATGTATTAAAATTCCCATATTTTACATTTCTTCATTCATCACTGTTGTCCTGCACTTACAGACACGCCTGGACTGGACAATGAATAATGGATCGCTTAAAAGGGGGAAAATATTATTGGTACCATAATTTTAAATCGAAGTACTCTACACTCAGATCGGAGTGGTCATATAGAATTTATTCTATTTATTACCAACAATTAATTTGAATTTTACTTCTTGTGTTTGTGTGTATACATACGCGTCTGTTCCTGGTGGCCTGGTACCCTAAGCGCATGCTTAGTATATAAAAAAAGGTAAAGGATCCCGTTACACGCCCATTGAGGCATATTGGGAATATGATGTTAGGCTCATATTTTCTTGACCATCGGCACACTAGGGGTGACGTGGTCAGCATCACGCCGGCTCCCTTAACCTTCCCAGAGTTGCTCTGGTACCCAATTCATGAGGCTGGGTCAACCCCGGAGTCGTTTGCGGTCTAAAAAATCCCGCCTCAACTGGGGATCGAACCATGAACCACCGAGCAAGGAAGCCTGTGCACTAACCACTGCGCTACCGTGGCTCCTTAGTATGCTTAATGGATAATCCGGCATGTGTAAAACAAACTGCTACAGAAATTGATCATGTCCGTTGACGTAGCATCTGCCCTGTTGGATCCATGCTCCAGAAGAACGTCAAAGTAAATGATGGTATGGATGATGATAACGTTGATGAAAACCTGAGTCAGCTAAAGTGTAAAAATTTTTATTTTTTAATTCTCATTACAATCTTGCTGGATAATTTCCCTTTTGTGGTAAACATCTTTTATTAAATTTCTTATTGCCAACTACAGGCATACCTCGGAGATATTGCGGGTTCGGTTCCAGACCACCGCAATAAAGCGAATATCGCAATAAAGCGGGTCACACCCATTGTTTTGGCTTCACAGTGCATATAAAAGACTAAAATTATGTTTACACTATGTCTATTATTATTAAGTGCGAAACAGCGTTAGGTCTAAAAAGAACAATGTACTGTAAAATTAAAAATACTTTAATGGTTAAAAAAAATGCTAATCTTCATCATCTGAACCTTCAGTGAATCGTCATCTTTTGCTGGTGGAGAGCCAAAATCTATCGGAAGAAGAAGGCACGCTCTAATAAATGAACATGAATAATTTGAAGAAAAAAAACGCAATATCTGCGAAGCGCAATAAAGCGAGGTATGCCTGTATGGTAAATTTATTTCTTCGCTTTTCATAAATTTTTGGACAAAGGTTTGCATTTTTTTAAAGTTTATTTATGGAATATCACTATTTCTATAAATCTGCACCTGGCAATGTGTTTTCTGTGTTTGAATTGTCCATATCCATTATTAATGAGGCT